>JAXQQM020070872.1:0-84761 GCA_034641835.2 Pinus albicaulis | reverse complement strand
TTTTAATTGTTTGTATTATTATATGAATTGTAATTTACCTCGATATACACGTGAAGAAAAGAGTATGCCATTTAATTCATGGTGAACCTCTACCTCTCTTTTTTCCGTATTGTCTTCTTAGAAATATTTAATTATTTTTAATATTAAATTTCAAAGTATTGCAGTACTTCATTCACTATTTAATAGGAATTGTCTTTCAGAAGAAATGTCTACGAGTTTTCTATTAATACAATCTGGTTTGAATGCCAAAATGTTTTACATATGTGACACTATCTTCTTTTTCTGCATTCAAAACTATCCAAAAAGGATTCTTCTCATGCTCCTATGTTTACATGCCGCTATTCTGAAACAACTATCCTTATATAACTTCCAAAATAATCCTACTATTATTATATATTTACAGAACATAGATTAAAGTGAAAAAAAAATGCTCTTCAAGAGTTTTCCGATGTATAGGAGAGTATTCAATTCCATGATGTACAGAGGAAACATAAGCTTTTCTAGATACCATTGTCTGCAGATCCGAAGGCGTCTCCTATTGTGCCCAAATAGATTTATCTTCTTCACTGCTCTCCCGGCTGCTTCTGGTTCGGAAGGATGGATCATATTTTCCATCTTAATGTTCATAGATCAGTTGCCACCTATAGCCTTGCCAATTTGGTCTTCAGAAAATTCAATTTATGATTTATAAAATCGAAATGGGATCTTGATGCTTATAACAAACTCCGTGGAAGCCGAAAATTGAGCTAAATAGAAATTACTCTCCGCACGCTCCGAACTATGGAAATTATCTATTAGATCGAACACACCACGATATTTAAATTCACCCAAGCGGAATGAAGATGAGAAGTTCATCTCTGTTCTTATAATATCATACCTCCTCTTCTTATATCCATGGAATTTTTGTTTCTTGAAACCAACGATCTTCCCTACGCTTTCAATGCAACATTGTTTTCCACAGAATCGTGAGACATGGAGATCTAAAGCCCTCATTATGAATCTGAATTTTGCTTCTTGATCCATTATTGACTACATAATCAAGTGTGTTTCTTGATTATCAAATGCAAAGTTGTTATGGCTAAACTTCCACTCAATTTTATTAACGTAGGGTTTTGACCTACTTTTGTCCCCACACAAATCATGAAGTACATGGGTGCTCCAAATGGGTACACATATTTGGTCCTCTTTGTGGGGAATGGGCCACTAAAAAATAAAAATGATGAGATATATAACAACACACCTATGATTAATATGACAACGAGACAAACGAATTATCATATTTTCATAAAGACTCCTGAATTACATTGCGTAGCGTTCTTGTTCAAAACAACTGCTAAATGAATGCGTTAATGCCATTATGTACCTTGATTTGAATGTTGGCGATTTCAATATCTCGATACCTGGATTAAATTCTGTTATTTTAATCAATTATACAACCTAACGAATATCAGATGTCCGTGAGGGAAATCAGTGAGGGTTTAAAGGTAAAAGCCATATCTGCAGATCCCCGGTAGCACATGCATTAATGAAGTACTCATCTTTTGAGCGGAGCACAACTTGCCTTTTCACAACTTCTTGGTTTCCAATGGCAGGAACTTCGTTCTCTACTGCCTGGAGCATGGTCGGAGTTATTTGGTTTCCTTCTGACCTTACTTCTGCTACGTGCTTGCCTTTCCCCACCTGTGATTCTTCAGCTTAGAGGGTAGGGAAGAGAAGCTTCTACCTCATCTACCTCATACATTAAGGAAGAACTTCCGCCGTGGGAGGTGACATGCCTCATGGTTCAGGACTCGAAGGTAGGCTGCTAGGTCGAAAGGCAGAGGGCAGGTCCTCAAGCAGATGAGTGCTTCAATAGTCTTTGGATTTGTATGTTCAACTGCAAGGTAAAATGCTGAGAGGCTGGCTTTTCCTTTAGGCAGATCTCGTTGAACTTACAAATTACTTGGATTGGGTAGGTTCCTTCTTATGCGGACTGGTTGGACTTCTGATCTTAGCCGCACCTAAAGAACAGGAATACATACTCTTGATTAGACATGGCGCACTCCTCACCTAGGGAATTGGAACTTAATTCAGGAGCCCTCAACCTCCGCCATACTCCGTCTTTGGCTCTCTCTTCGTTCTATGCTGCCTGGAGCATGGTGGGAGTTATCTGGATGAGGGGTGCCTACTCTCCCATTCATACCGACTAGGAGAACAGAAGATAACTAGAAGGGCAATAAGCATAAGGTCTAGGAACAGCTTTCAATCCCCACCGTTAGGCACATGAAACATACTTACCACCGTCAGGCGTAGTAGAAGGATCTATTTACCTGGAAGGAGAAAGATCACGAGCGATGATAGAACAATGATTTACTGTCGGGTAGGAACAATGGGTGAGGACCCGCCAGATTATTCACCTCCCAAAACCACCGAGTTCAGAGGACTCCATTCGCCATGTAGGCAAGAGTGGCTAACCAGCAGGCTGAAGGGGACGCTACATACATGTGCAAGCATGTAAACAAACGAGCACTGGGTGGAATCCGGCCCTCACCAAGCGAGAAAGAAAGGGTAGGCCCTTCTGTTGAAAGCGGACTGGGATTGCTCACTGGGTCAGATTGGAGCAATCAATATATTATCCATCTTCCAGATTCACCATCGAAACACGATCAATTTGAACAGGTTCGATTCATCGAGGTAAAATCTTTTAAACGATTTTGGCAGTATTAGGGTTTTTTGCGTTTACCTGTTCTTGAGTATGGGTTTTCTTCAGGGCAGATCTTTAGTGTTCCCGCAGGATGCAAAACAGATCTGGTGTCGGAAGCCAATGCTGTTCTGTTCTGTTTTCGTGGTCTCGTTGCAGGTTGCATTAAGATACAAGGGGCAGCTACAGGTCTCTTAATCTTCCCGGTTTTCTTCTTTCATAAGCCACGGTCAACTGAGTTGTCTTTTCAATTTCACCAACCCTCCCATATGCATCAATTACAGTTTTATATGTTACAGTTGTCCATGAAAAATAGCATTCGTGCATGTTCTCCATTCCTCCATGTATCATTATTTTTTTTTATTTCCTGACAATGGCCTGTCCATAATATCTAATATGTATGAGGAAGTGTCATATCTCTGTGTATGAAACCTCCTCCTGTTCATTGGTTTTAATTTTTTTTAATAATGATGGGAACCCATGTTTACAACCCTGCACACTTGCAGTTCTTTAGATTCTCATAGAAATGATTTTCTGTGATGCCCAAGTTAGCAGGCAGGCATGTCCGGAGGAGGAGGGGGCAACGTTTGCAGTGGACCCTCTCCGTTTTTCACTATGAATGCCATGGAAATTCCCCATGTCGTGTGGATCTCCAGGTGGCAATGCATGAACCAGACACCTGCAAAATGAGATCATACAGAACACAATCATAACCAGAATCATACAAATCATGTGGTGCTTCAATACAGAGGGATTAGTAAGTAAAGAAAGACATGTACGTAGTAAAAGCAACCTTATGAAGCCACGGATTATACGTGCCTTCGTCCAGACATTTTATGCATCCTCCAGCCGGAACCCCTAAGGTGTTTCTAGTGGGAGGATCTACAAGATTTAACTTTGCATTTGCAGCATCATAGTTGCCAACACCAGAAGCCACCACATAGAAGTTGAAGCCATGCAGGTGAATAGGATGATTCTCTGTTCCAACAGTGCCAGTGCCTTGTATCACCATTTGCACGTTGGAGCCATATTCAAGTACACTCACTCTGGTGCCACGTAATGATTGTGTGTTGTATGGAAAGTTGTCGGGTGCATTGTTTACAAAATCAAAAACTGTCTGTGGGGAATCAGGGAAGTCCTCTGTAAAGTGTCCTTCAAGGCCATAGTAATAGGCCTGCAAAATTGAGACTACAGGCCTCACAAAGGTTATGTTGTTTATTGAGGCTGCAAAAACACCTTTGTTAGGGGCTTGGCAGTTTTTTTGAGGATTGGAAGAGTTACATCCTTCCACATTAAGTCCAATGGTGAAAAATAAATTTCTATCAATTTTTTGTGGCACGTTACTAGGGTTTTCCTGCAAGGTCTTGATATTATTCATAAACGATTACAAGTTTACTATCATTATATATGGGAAGGTTTAATTTGGATGGCAAAGTGATTGAACTTCCATTGTAACCGTAGAAAACCCACAGGAGATTTTAGAAAAGGTATACTACCCAACGATATGTAAGGTCCCATGCTCATGTAATAACTTCCAATACCCAGTCCAGTGACCAATACATGATGTTTGTGGTGGCCACCAAATGGTCTAAAAATGGCTTAGTGTATGTTCCATATATTTCAACCACTTTCATCTTGTGATTTGGTATGGTGAAGAAGTGTTCTGTTAAGGGCTGCATTAATGACTCTTAGAAGATATGACTTTCAGAATTATCTTTATGGTGTATATATCTCATGACCAAAATGTCAAAATATGATTATGGTTAATGTTTAAATCAATTTTTCCCAACTCATTAAAATTTTACTCCAACAAATTGCTTACCATGTTCGTAGCACTCATAAAGAGGACTGTGCTTATAACATAAGTATGTAAGGAGGGCCTCAGTTTCCCGACTTTTTTTTTTTTTCTTTTTTGGCGGTTTGGTTATAAACGATTTTGGCAGTATTAGGGTTTTTTGCGTTTACCTGTTCTTGAGTATGGGTTTTCTTCAGGGCAGATCTTTAGTGTTCCCGCAGGATGCAAAACAGATCTGGTGTCGGAAGCCAATGCTGTTCTGTTCTGTTTTCGTGGTCTCGTTGCAGGTTGCATTAAGATACAAGGGGCAGCTACAGGTCTCTTAATCTTCCCGGTTTTCTTCTTTCATAAGCCACGGTCAACTGAGTTGTCTTTTCAATTTCACCAACCCTCCCATATGCATCAATTACAGTTTTATATGTTACAGTTGTCCATGAAAAATAGCATTCGTGCATGTTCTCCATTCCTCCATGTATCATTATTTTTTTTTATTTCCTGACAATGGCCTGTCCATAATATCTAATATGTATGAGGAAGTGTCATATCTCTGTGTATGAAACCTCCTCCTGTTCATTGGTTTTAATTTTTTTTAATAATGATGGGAACCCATGTTTACAACCCTGCACACTTGCAGTTCTTTAGATTCTCATAGAAATGATTTTCTGTGATGCCCAAGTTAGCAGGCAGGCATGTCCGGAGGAGGAGGGGGCAACGTTTGCAGTGGACCCTCTCCGTTTTTCACTATGAATGCCATGGAAATTCCCCATGTCGTGTGGATCTCCAGGTGGCAATGCATGAACCAGACACCTGCAAAATGAGATCATACAGAACACAATCATAACCAGAATCATACAAATCATATTCAGTAACTACAATACCAAGTAAAGTTAGTAAGTAAAGAAAGACATGCTTGTGTCAAAAGCAACCTTATAATTACCTGGATTATCTGTTGTAAATCGAATGACTGCCCATCCTCCAGCAGGAACCCCTAAGGTGTTTCTAGTGGGAGGATCTACAAGATTTAACTTTGCATTTGCAGCATCATAGTTGCCAACACCAGAAGCCACCACATAGAAGTTGAAGCCATGCAGGTGAATAGGATGATTCTCTATTCCAACAATGCCAGTGCCTTGTATCACCATTTGCACGTTGGAGCCATATTCAAGTACACTCACTCTGGTGCCACGTAATGATTGTGTGTTGTATGGAAAGTTGTCGGGTGCATTTTTTACAAAATCAAAAACCATCTGTGGGGAATCAGGGAAGTCCTCTGTAAAGTATCCTTCAAGGCCATAGTAATAGGCCTGCAAAATTGAGACTATAGGCCTCACAAAGGTTATGTTGTTTATTGAGGCTGCAAAAACACCTTTGTTAGGGGCCTGGCAGTGTTTTTGAGGATTGGAAGAGTTACATCCTTCCACATTAAGTCCAATGGTGAAAAATAAATTTCTATCAATTTTTTGTGGCACGTTGGTTGTTAGGTTTTCTGTCCTGCAAGGTCTTGAGATTATTCATAAACGTATTCGCAAGTTTACTATCATTATATATGGGTTGCTTAGTTTGGATGGCAAAGATTGAAATTCCATTGTATCAGAGAAACTCAAAGGCAGGAGATTTAGAAAAGGTATACCACCTCGGCAGATATGTAAGGTCCCATGCTCATGTAATAACTTCCAATACCCTGGTCTGCAGTGACCAATACATTGATCGTTTGGCCTGGTGTGGTCACCAAATGGTCTGTAACAAATGGCTTAGTGTATGTTCCATCTATTTCAACCACTGTCATCTTGTGATTTTCTATGGTGAAGAAGTGTTCGGTGTTAAGGGCTGCATTAATGACTCTTAGAAGATATGACTTTCCAGGAATTATCTTTATGGTGTATATATCTGCATGACCAAAATGTCAAAATATGATTATGGTTAATGTTTAAATCAATTTTTCCCAACTCATTAAAATGTTACTCCAACAAATTGCTTACCATGTTCAGAGCACTCATAAAGAGGACCTGGGTGCCCGTTTATAACATAAGCAGATGCGAGGGGAGGGCCTCCTCCAGTTTCCACGACCTTTTTTTCTGCTTTTTCAGCATCCATCAGAAAATACTCTCCTGTAACAAAATATCAGCTCTAAGCTAAATTTTCCATTCCCCAATGTTTGTAGAACTCCATCCAAATTCTATACCAAAAGTTATTGAGAATATTAAAAACAAATCTCTATTAAAATATTAAACTCATGATGGACTAATGGAAATTTGGGGTTAAGGGACTACCAAGGACAATTATGTGTTCCTCATAAGGGCTTTGGAATGGATAAGGAATGCCATTTTTCGGATAGATCACAATAGGTCCATGAACTGTTACTCTTAGCCATGAGATGTGAGCATGCCAGAGCAGGGTTCCCTTCTACTGCTGCAGAGTGAAATTGTATGTAAATGCCTTCCCTGGTAGAATTGGACATTGAGTAATGTATACAGGCCCATCATACCAGCATGTGAGTCGCTGCCTAACTCCATGCCTAATTCAATACATCAAAGTATATACCATCACGGTCAGTCCAGTCAGCTCATTGATTTAGATATCCCTCTATTTACTCAAAGACATAATTTCTTTTTAAGACAACAAAGGATGATTCATTGATTAGTATCATCTCAGATGAAATTTGCAACTAAGGAATATATAGCTACCAATGAATAGTGATATTGGAGGGAGTTTCGTTAATGACATTGACAATGACTCTATCATCTTCCTGAGCGTAAATAACAGGCCCCGGGTACATGCTATTAATTGTGACTATATTCGAGGGCTTGCATAACTTTGTAACAGTCATAATTTGTACCTGCATCAATCCAAACAAATTTCATGCTTATATATACACAACCCATGCAATACTGTAACAATTTTATCTACAGGACATTATGTAAACCTAAATAAAAAAGTATTCATTTCTATCTACCATCATCGAATCCCAAACTTCCAGAATTGTCTGGCATTATGGTTTTTTCTTCTATATTACTATTTCCTATGTTACTGCTTTACAACGTTTCCTTTGCAACATATGGTGCAATTGCTAGTAATTTATATGTGTGATTATAATTTTTTTCCTTTTAATTCTAATGATATTTTATTGTTTCACTAGATCTAGATCTATCCTAGCATTTTATTATAGATATAGAGGTTTTTCCCTCACTCTCTACACATGATAATTATCATTGTCGTCACTATGTTTTCATCGCTCACAATCTCTCCACACTGAGTTCAACTAGATTTCTTGACTTGCCCATTTGCAACCAAGAAGAGAGAGAGAAAGAAGCTATAGTAAGCATAGGGACTCAAAAGGACCCATCCCATGGATGACATTACATACACAAGTATATATTATACTCCATTAGGTGTTTTCAATAATAATAACCAAATTATTTCCATTAGGTTTCTTGTCATCTCTTTTGGCATATATTTTTCATTATTTGTGAGCTCTTTTTTCACGGTTTTCTAACAATGTTTTTGCTTATATGAAAATATTTGCAATGTATTTCTCCTTGTGTGCCTTGTTGTTAGGCAAGATCGTCACCAACCGTGAAAGTATCTTTTTGGCACATCTGCTCAGACATAATACTAATAGGTAATTTCTTTATATATTATTATTGGTATAATAATCAATAACATTGATTATTATTATTGTTGGGTATGTGTTATATTCTTTCCACGATTAGTCGTATTTACCTGGTGACAAACAGACATTGTGCCGGCGTAGTAGGGTTAGAGGCATAGCCCCCCCCTCGTTCAAGGTTCAGAGCAACGCCCCGGAAAAATTTGGACCCTATTTTCATCATGTACCCACCCATGTTTTGTGCATGATTTTGCACGTGGTTTTGGGGTACGATGGTTTTCGGCCCCCGGTATTTTGTAGATCTGGTCAAGGGAACTACGGTTATGTTCTAATCCAGGGTTAATGGATTGGGGTTTATGTATGCTTCGGCATGTATATATATGTGTTGTAACACTAAAAGGAATAGAATGAAAAATCAAGCTGGTCATCCCGATTTGGGATCCAGGGGAAAATCTCTGTGTTTATCTGTTTTATGTTTTATGGTCTTGCTATTGTTTATTTTCTGTTATAAGAATCGTGAGTAGATATTTCTGTTCAGGGTTAAAACCTACATTTGGTATCAGAGCTGTTTCGGCTTCAAGGGGACGCCTTTGTTGTTGAGGGTTTTTTGCTCGGGCCTGTGGTAGACCCTGTGCAGTGGGGGATCTGCGGGATCGATTCTTGTGGTGAAAGAAGATGGCGAGCAGCGAGAAGATAGAGATCGAGAAGTTTAATGGTTAGAGTTTTGAGTTGTGGAAACTCAAGATGGAGGATCTGCTGGTGGATAAAGATCAGTGGATCGCAGTAGATCCGGGTACTAAGCCAACGGGAATGTTTGATGAAGACACTTACAAGTTGACTCAAGGCAAAGAACACACATGCTTGTGTGTCTCGATTCGTTGTTGTTGGAATTTATTTAGGAAGCTACAACAAAGACTTTGTGGGACAATATAGGGACTTTGTACTAATCTAAGTCTCCGTGAATAAATTGTCCCTGCGGAAAAATTTGTATAACCTAAGGATGAAGGATGGACACTCGGTGACAAAGCATCTGAACGCCTTCAATACTGTGGTAAGTCAGCTGGCATCTGTTGATATTAAAATCTCAGATGAAGATAAGTGCATCAGTTTGTTGTGTTCTCTACTAGATTCATGGGATAGTCTGGTTATTGCAATCGGTAGCAATACAACTACCTTGAATTTTGATGACATTGTCTTAGCCTTGATGTCGGAGGAAAGGAGACGGAGAAATATGGAGGGTCATAATGGAGATGCCTTATCTGTACGAGGAAGGTCCCAGAACATAAACAAGAAGAAGGTTTCGAGTGGTAGATCTAAATCTCGAGGGAGATCTAAATCTCCTGGACAGTTTGTAAGGTGTGCTGGAAATGCAGAAAGGAAGGGCACTTCAAAAAGGAATACACATCTAAAGCTCCTGAGAAAGGAAATGGATATAATGATGCTCCTTCTGCAGAGGAGAAAACTACCTCCAATGAAGGTGGGTATGTGCATTTGTCTTCTTCTTCAAATACACATGTAGATTATAAGGCAAATTTTGATTGACTTAGGTGAATCCTTACACTTCACTCTCCATAGGGAGTGGTTCTGCGAGTATGAGAAGCATGATGGTGGTGATGTCTTCTTAGGGGATGATGCTGTGGTTTTATCGGAAAATTCAAGCGAAGTCACAGGAGGGATTAGAACACTCTCGTTAATTTCGTATATTCCGTATTGGCGTAACCGATTTTTGTAAGCAAGATGGATGATGCAGGTGTAAAAACAATGTTCGAGAAAGATGCCTGCAAGATGGTTCGGGGAGCACTGGTATTAATGCGGGGAGTTCATATTGGAACTATGTACAAGCTACAAGGTAGCACTGTTATTGATGGGTGTAATAGTTCCGTGGTTCCTGAAAGAGGAGCGGAAAGCCTAACTATCTCTGGAGAAAAGACCATGCTATGGCATCAAAGGCTTGGACATATTGGAGAGAAGGGCCTTCGGATACTACATAGAAATGGTATGGTAGAAGGTATGTCTAATTTCTCTCTGGATTTTGATTTCTGTGAACATTATGTATATGGGAAGCAGAATCGGGTGAGTTTTCCTTCTGGTGCTAAGAGGGAGAACAAGATATTAGAACTTGTGCACAGTGATGTGTTTGGACCTGTGTCAGTTCCATCACTGGGAAATTCTGTGTACTATGTTTCATTCATAGATGACTTCTCAAGGAATACATGGATTTATTTCTTGAGGAAGAAATCTGAAGTCTTTGACAAATTTAAAGAATTTAAGGCTCTGGTGGAAAACCAGACAGAGAAGAAGATAAAGGCGCTGAGGACAGATAATGGTGGGGAGTTCTGCAAGAATGAATTTGAAGAGTTCTGTAAGAAGTGTGGTATAGCACGATAGAAGACTACTCCATATACACCTCAGCAAAATGGAGTTGCAGAAAGAATGAATAGAACACTGATGGAAAAGGCAAGAAGCATGCTCAATGGTACCGGGTTAGGACAAGAATTCTGGGCAGAGGCAGTGGAGACTGCATGTTACTTAGTTAACATATCACCTTCATCAACGTTGGAGGATAAGACTCCACATGAGGTATGGACTGGTAAGAAACCCTCTCTTTCACATCTAAGGGTATTTGGATGTGATGCATATGTACATGTTCCAAAGGAGAAAAGGACCAAGTTGGATAACAAATCTGAAAGGTGCATCTTTATTGGGTATAAGGATGGTTTAAAGGGTTACAAGCTTTGGAACCCAGAAACAAGGAAGGTTGTGTACAGCCGAGATGTGGTGTTTAGAGAGGTGAAAGATGTTGATAAACATGAAATCATACCAAAGGAACCTGAGAAGATAGAGTTTGAGCTAAAGGAGGATGAATCAGACTCTACAACAGAAGAAGACTCAGAAGATGAAGAGCCACAAACTCCATCTTTGAGAAGATCAGTTCGGGAAAGAAGGAAACTAGAAAGGTATAGTCCATCTGCTTTCTGTTCAGGTTTTGCCTTAACTATAACTGATGATGAACCCAGAACTGTCAGGGAGGCAGTAGATTCAGAGGATGGAAAACTCTGGAAGGAGGCCATGGTTGATGAAATGGCATCCTTGCACAAAAACGATGCATGGGATTTGGTGGAGTTGCCGGCCGGAAGGAAGCCCATTGGGAGCAAATGGGTGTTTAAGAAGAAGATGAATGTAGAAGGCAAGGTGGAGAAATACAAAGCTCGGTTGGTAGCGAAAGGTTATTCCCAGGTGCCGGGAATTGATTTTGGTGATATTTTTTCTTCTGTTGCCAAAGTTACTTCTATTAGATTACTTTTATCTGTTGCTGCTGCATTTGATTTTGAGATAGAACAGATGGATGTGAAGACAACATTTCTTCACGGGGATCTAGAAGAGGAGATCTACATGAAGAAACTTGAAGGCTTTATGGTGAAGGGTAAGAAAGAACTGGTATGCAGGTTGAAGAAGTCTCTGTATGGGTTAAAACAGTCACCAAGGATGTGGTATCAGAAATTTGATACCTATATACGGGGACTTGGCTTCACCAGAAGCAAGGAGGATCACTGTGTTTATTTTAAACTAATTGGTGACCATGTTATTTATTTGGTCTTGTATGTGGATGATATGTTGTTGATTGGAAATGACAAAGAAATTATCCAAGATTTGAAGACCCAATTGTTCTCCAAATTTGACATGAAGGATCTGGGTGCTGCAAACTATATTTTGGGCATGGAAATTAAGAGAGATCGGGCAAAGAGGAAGCTCTGGTTAAACCAGAGGAAGTATGTCGAGACTATATTGCAGAGGTTCAATATGCAGGATAGTAAACCGATGAAGGTTCCTATTCCTGTAGGTGTAAAGCTGTCTGCTGAACAGTGTCCCAAGACACAAGAAGAAGAGGAGTATATGTCCCGTGTTCCATATGAAAGTGCAGTGGGTAGCCTAATGTATGCAATGGTATGCACTAGACCAGACATTGCACATGCAGTGGGAGTATTGAGCAGGTTTATGTCAAACCCAGGGAAGGAGCATTGGACAGCAGTGAAGCGGGTTTTCAGATATTTACGTGGCACTAGTGATTATGGCTTGTGCTACCAGGGAAGACCAGGATTGGAAAGAATGTTGGACATTCGTGGTTTTGTTGATGCATACTAGGCTGGAGATCTGGACCAAAGAAGATCTACAAGTGGGTATGTGTTTAGCCTATTTGGAGGCACAGTCAGTTGGATGAGTAAAAGACAGTCTGTAGTGGCTCTTTCAACTACAGAGGCAGAATACATGGTAGCCACTCATGCAAGCAAGGAAGCAGTTTGGTTGCAGAGATTGTGTTCAAGTATGGGGTTGGTACAACAAGCTATAAGGATAGACTGTGATAGCCAAAGTGCAATTTTCTTGGCTAAGAACCCTGCTTATCATTCAAAGATAAAGCACATTGATGTTCAATATCACTTTGTTAGAGATATGGTTGAGGCTAAAAGGGTGTTGCTGGTAAAGGTGGACACTTTGAAGAATGTTGCAGATGCATTGACAAAGTCTGTGAGCACTCAGAAGTTCTCTTGGTGTAGAGAAACAATGGGTGTTGAAGAATTGGCCCAATGACTAAGCTCTCCTGTGGCCCCCTGTGGAAAGAAACAACAAGTGGGAGAATGTTGGGTATGTGTTATATTCTTTCCACGATTAGTCACACGCACCATGATTTTCTCCTTTGGAACAAAAATTCTTTGACCGTATTTTCTTGTGGTCGGACCCGCCCATGGCTTTGTGCATGGGTTTACACATGGTTTTGGGGTATGATGGTTTTTCGACCCCTGGTATTTTGTAGATCCGGTCAAGGGAACTACGGTTATGTTCTAATCCAGGGTTAATGGATTGGGGTTTATGTATGCTTCGGCATGTATATATGTGTTGTAACACCAAAAGGAATATAATGAAAATTAAGCTAGTAGTTGTTGGATCATATAAATCGCACAAAGAGACCTAACAACACACATTAAGTTATCAATCCATGGACGTTCGTTATTCCAATGATGTGATAATCGTCTCTGTGGCGATACATCAACCAGAAGCAGTCTCAAAGAAAAGAAATCGTTGCTGAATTAAAATGCTGAAAATAAATCACTCATGCAGAAATAAAAGAATCCACAAGATTGAAATAACACTTCAATTGATTTGTTAACTTGCCACACAGTAAGTACCCAGCTAGTGTCTTTATTAATCAGATGTGTAACATCATATAAAGTATAGAAATTGAAGTAGATATATTCTTAGCTGAACTGTCAGCAACAACACTCTAAAGATACATAAAATAAAATCCAATTACATAAACACACAACTATTGTAACCGCTGCAATCCCTGCTAAGAAGGAGGGCCCTTCCTCCCTAGCAGGGCGCGGGTAGAAAAGAAAATTTAATCGAACTTAAATGGAATCACACATCTAACAACAGTAACAATATGATCTGTATTAATCTGAATGCAATTAAAGAGGAAAAAAATGATTTTCTTCGCTAACCTCTTGACTTCTAGGGTCGAGAGATATATAGTTGTTACATCAGAAAATTTAGGATTAGGTCAGTCATTAGAATCTTACGATTCTCATGCTGATCGAAATAGAACTCATGCAGTTATAACCACTCCATAATAAAATTCTAATTAGGAATTAAAATATTACAATCAGAACTGCCCTTAAGATATTTATCCCAATAATATAATGTTGATAACTCTTACAGCTATCATAACAAAACACAGCTATAGTGTAACCACCAAGGAACAGATCAACAACAATATATACAAGAGTAGTCAATGGTACAAATGTATCAGTGACTTGCCAATGATTCTATAACAATAGGGTGTAATAGCAAATTGCTGGCGGGTCTATAACAACATGGTGTAACAACATCGCTTTACTGTAACAACACCATCCAAACTACTTCTGTGAACTTCTTATTCGGGATATTTGACATCTGAAAGGACAAAAAAATACCATCGATCTTTCTCCAAAGCATTCACCATCAGTTAATCATAAAAATGTATAATAGATCATAATAATTGGTGAATTGGAAAAATAACAAAAGCAAGGTGAAACAGCACAAGTCAGGGTAAAAAGGTGGGAAAAAGGGTAAAGATAATCCCATAAGTTAAGGTTACGAAGCAAGATAAGGGAGATAAGTGTAGGAAAAGATGTGCAAAACCAACACCCAATATCCCCCCCCAAATTAAATACTTGCATGTCCTCATGAAAACTCATATTTCATGGGAATACTTCGGTGCAGATCTGTGAGATCATAAACAACAACTGTGTCTTCGTCTGCAGATCTGTATCCCTGATTGGACATCAACTATTGTACCCAAGATTCCGACTCATACTTGCTTAATTCATAATTGATCTGGTAGTCCTAAATGGGCAACCAGATCAAAGGAAACCTTAACTTTAATCCCAACCATAGAGCTCCAAGAGATTGTACAATCTGTGTGTAGACTAGTACATGTGTAATAGCCACCACAAAATTTTGGAATGTGAATGGATCTCCCTTTAATAACTCAACACTGCTGGCTTCCGTGCGTTTTAAGCATCTCGTTAAAGCTCGACTTTTCATCATTGCAAATTGATTGAGACAAAAGTCCACAATTCTTCTTCTATAAGTGGTTGCTGGTCCTCTAATCCCAGGGGTACTCAGTATTATCCTAAATTATATTCTCAGCTCAGCAACTCGTCTTGGTTCCACCTGAACCCATAATGTTGTTTTCTCCTGATTAGTTTCCATAGATTTAATGGCCAGATGCCATTCAATATGATTCCTCATGAAGGATACAAAAGCCCTTAATTGAAGATCTCTCATATAAGAGAAGACTGTCACAATCATCTACATACTCACATGTTCACAAATAATTTTTTGTAAAAACAATTCACACAACAAACTTTTCTCATCAAAGTCTAAGGCATGAAAAACATCCAGAAATGTACGAGTGGAGGAACATACATAAGGTCTATCCTCAAAAATGGCTTTCAATTGAAATAAGAAGTAACGCTCCCATAGAAAAATAGGATATGATGGAGAAGGTCGCCTACAACCCAACAAGTTGAGGGCGAGATCATGAAGTTTCTATTTATCAAGGGTGAGGTCTCGAATCTAATCCTGTAACAACAAAAACAGTTCTTCTTGTTTCTTCAGGGCCTCTTTATTCTTGTAATCCTCCCACTTTTTCTTCAATTCTGCTTCCATCCATTTTTTATGTAAAGTGTCTATTTCCCTTTGATGTTCCTTTAGCAAAATCATCCCGTCCCGAAGAGAGATCGCTTCTTACTTCCATTTTTGCAACTCAGAGATTAGCAGGAGTTTCTCAGAGTTCCCTCTCGAGGTGGGACTTGGTGTTCTCCTGGATTCAATATCTTCATCAACAATAGGTGTGCCAGTCTCTGCTTCATGGGGTTGTTCCACCTCTGTTGCTGGTTTTTGTGTAACAACAACCTCTTCGGTGGGTTCTTGTGTGTCAACCCCCTTGTTTTACCTAGAGTTGCCTTCACATCCACTATTGTTTCTTCTATAATAGGCGTGGCTTCCACAGGTTTTTGTGGGTCGGCATCTAGGTCGATTATTACAGGAGTCTCTGCTTTAACTGCTGGTTCTTATGTAACAACAGTATCATCAACAGGTTCTTGTGTATCAGCATCCTACTATTCTGTTTCTACTTTCATAGGGCTGATATTTTCTCTACGGGCATTATACCCTGCTATTGTTAAGTTCTGAAAATAGGTTATGCATGCTGACACCGGAATTTCTCTTCCCTCAGATAACTTCTTCTTCAATTCCTTATTTTATTTTCTTAATTTCTCAATTTCTAAACATAAGGCATTGGTTTCATCCTTACCTGATGAGGAATGCTTCCTTTCTTCTTCTGGAACTTCTGCTTATGTCTGCTTCTTGGCCGTAGGTAAGGGTTCTGTAGGTATGATGACATTCACTCTCTGCTTTGGTATTTTGTCCCCAATTGGTTTATCAATAGGATTTTTCCCAATTCTGACTTTGGCACGTCGAGTCTGGGACTCCTCCTTTGAATGACTTTCTCCTGAGGCTGTAGTTTGTTTCCTTCGGCTTGTCCTTGGTATTTTCCTTTTGAATTCCTCCCAAGTATTTCCCTACTAACCCAGTGCATCTAATAAAATGAGCTTAATGAGTCCATGATTAGTCACGCATGCCTTCGGGTGTGTTGCTAGTTTTACTGCCACTGCCATGTGCTTGATGTTTCCAAGTAAATAGAATGGGAGATTGATTCTTTGCTGATGTCGAAGGTGGTTGAGTAGAGGAAAGTGATAGTTGAATACTATCACAGACCTCCCTTCGTAGGTAATATATTTGATCAAACCAAGGGAAACATCTTCCCAAGGGTGGGGAAGTGACATTTTGTAAATTCCTCTCCCTTTCTTCTCCAGTTTCTCTTCCCCTACTAGGAAATCCTCTTTCAAGGAGGGGTCATTGATTTTCCTATTAAACCACCTCTGCGCTTCAACTAGTAATGAGGTTACCCTGGTAATCACCTCCATTTTCATACCTCTTACTCGGATTTGATTATCATTCAAGTTCTGAGAAAATTCAATTGCTACGACCTCGTCTGAAATTTCAACTTTTTGGAAAAACTCAACCCATCCAGCCTCTCTAAATATGTGGTAAGCTTTAGAGAAATTCTGCAGAGCATCCATAAAACTTGGCTCATGCCAGACCGCTGCTCCACCCATTTCTTTTGTTTGTTCCTAACTTTGTTTCTTGATCTGGAAATACTGCAATATTACTGAGTTTCTGAGTTCTCTTCTTTGTTGTTAAATCCTACTATAACATCACTGTATCTCTAGCTGCTGATCAACACCTCTGATTATCCCAATCGATGAGTCTACAAATGAGGATCCAAGGTTTCAGAAGAAGTCTTATGAAAGGTGACGAATTTCAAGGATTTACCATATCATACCCTACACGAATACTCATAAATAGCTTGTTATGGAAAGTGATGGGATTTTGTACACACGCGCTTTTTTCCATCAAATTCAGTCATTATTGGTAATTCTGTTATTGATTAGGTGCATGCGAATTTAATATATTGTTTATGGTTACAAATTTTTTTCAATAATTTCAAATAATTTCAAGTCATATCCCCTCCCCCACTTTAATTGTGATAGCCGCCCATGACCATCACAGGAGCATCACAACTTTTCCAATTAATCACTGAATTATAATGACAATCATTTACCTTTTCGATGACGTACCTGAGGTGACGTTGGGAGAAGAATTGCGTTGACGATGTCCTGCATGTAGTGTTCATACTGTTGTGTCCAACTGTCATTGTTATTGCTTTTTATGGAATGAATTACAAAGAACAGTAATCGTGGTTGTCGGTTGTTACATATGTAACACCCAAGATAACTTTTGGATTATTCTTAGACAAATAATGATCAGCATAAATTGGTACAAAAAAAAAAGAGATTACATGAATACCATCATCCTATGGCATATTTAAAAAAGGGAAGATCATTTTACAGAGAGAAAAACATGGGTGTAATAGTCACCACCAGAGTGGTTTTCGACTGTTACTAGTTGTCTAACTACACCCCTAAAAAGGAGTTTTCATAATTAGATTTATTTTTTGTTTTTCTTTTATTTTATTATTTTTATTATATATATATACAGGTGTAACGGCTACCACACAGGTGGTTTTTAGCTGCTATACTTATTGGAATTTCAACTTTTAAGGCTGCAGAGGAGAATTTCCCCCTGCTGTCGTAACATGAAGATCAGAGTCTGTGACAATGTTGACAAATGATTCCTTCAAAGCGGGTTGATGATATAGCCTTAGACGACGCCCATTAACCAGTAACGATGCCTTAACGCTGTCAATGGTGACCAATTGTACAATCCCATTGTCAAAGAATGTATCCACTTCGTAAGGACCTAGCCATCTGGTGCAGAGCTTGCCTTTAAAATATTTGAACCTTGAATCGTACAAAAGAGCCCAATCTCCTTTCTGGAAACTTTTCTTCTTAATAAACATATCATGCCATTTGGCTCTCTGCTACTGAATGATTTCTGTTTGTTGGATGGCAGCCATTTATTTTCTTCCAACTCATTGATCTGGTTCAATCTTTGAGTTTGTGTTGTACTCAAATCCAGATCAACATGCAATGCTATTCTCAATGTCTTTATTTCAAACTCGTTGGGGAATAAGGGATTCTTACCATACACTAGTTCATATGGTGAGAAGGTTGTAGTATTCCTCCATGTTGTCCTATAAGCCCGCAATACCTCTAGAAGTTTCTCGGCCCAATTTTTTTGGTGGCTGGCTATTGTCTTTGTCAAAATTCCCTCGATGAATTTATTGGTGCTTTATACTTGCCCATTTGCTTATGGATGATAGGGTGTGGTGATTCTTTGATGGATTCCATATTTTTCAACCAAATTTTTGATCAAATGAGATGTGAACAGAGGACCCCCATCTATCACTATCTCTTTGGGTATTCCGAAGCGAACAAAAATATCTTGAAACAGGAAGTCTGAAACAACCTGCTTTGTTGCTCTAGTTAATTCCCTTGCTTCGACCCATTTTGTGACATAATCAGTGCAGACCAATATGTATGATTTTTGTTGTGATGATGGATTGATTTGCCTCACAAAGTCCAGGGCCCATTTTTGAAATGGTTCTATTACTATCTGAGGTTGTAACGACATCTCATCTGATTTCAGAGGCTGGCCCATCCTTTGGAAATTATTACATCCCTTCACAAACTTCTTGGCATCTTAGAATATGGTTGGCCAATAGTAACCTATTGAGATTAATTTATGTCTTGTCATCTTGTCAGCGAAGTGCCCTCCACAAGGTTCTTCATGACAAGCCTTTAGGATCTCAAATACCTCATCTTCTCTAACACATCGCCTAATCTGGAAATATGGCCTGGTGTGATAGAGATTGTCTTCTATCCAGGAGTAGGTAGCACTCTGTTGTATAGTCCTCCTTCTTTCTTCGGAAGACAATTGATGTGGTAATTTCCCTACAGCAAGATAATTGGCTATATCTGCATACCATGGTGACTAAGTATAAATGGAAAAAAGATACTCATCTAGAAAATAATCCTCAGTGTCAGTGTAGTCATCAATTATAGTTAATCTAGAAAGGAAATCAACAACTACATTATCTTTTCTGGGTTTATCTAAAATAGTAATATCAAATTCTTGTAAAAACAATAACCATCATGTAACTCTACCATTAGTAGGAGGTTCGTTCATCAAAAGTCGAATGACAGCATGGTCAGTGTGTATGAATACTTGATACCCGGTGATGTAGTGCCAGAATTTGTTGATAGCGTGCACTACTGCTAGGAATTCTTTCTGAGTTACAGTGTAGTTAAGTTCTGTTGGAGTCAAATTCTTGCTGATGTAATACATAGTGTAAGGTTTATTATCCTCTAGTTTCCCCAAAACAACACCCACAACCATGTTAGATGCCTTTGTAGCAATATGAAACAGTAATTTCCAATTTGATCCTCGTAAAACAGGTGATGCTGTTACACATTTCTTCAACTTTAGAAAGGCCTGCTCACACTTATCTGTCCACACAAATTCCGCATCTTTCATTAGTAACGAAAATAAAGGAGATGCAATCTTTGAGAAATTTTCTATAAACCTCCTATAGTATCCTGCATGCCCCAAAAAAATACGTACCTATTTCAGAGTCTTAGGGGTCAGGATTCTCAAGATTACCTCAATTTTTGCAGGATCTACCTTGATTCCTTCTGCTGAAATGAAATGTCCCAGCACAATTCCCTCGGTCATCATCATGTGGCATTTTTTCTGTGCTTAGAGCAACATTAGTTTTCTCACAACGTTCCAGTAATTTTTCCAAATTAGTTAATGATGTCTCAAAGGCATCCCTGTCAGGTGAAAATTCATCCATAAAAATTTCAAGACAGTCATTCAAAAGATCAGAAAAAATACCTACTATTTCCCTTTGAAAGGTTGCTGGTGCATTTCATAGACCAAATGGAAGGACTCTGTATGCAAATTTACCCCATGGGAAAGTAAATGTTGTCTTGTCTTGGTCTTCTAGAGCTATCTGTATTTGATTATAGCCACTAAACACATCTAGAAATGAAAATAATATTTTTCGAGAACGAGTGTCCAAAACTTGATCAATAAATGGTAAGGGAAAATGATCTTTTTGAGTGGCCTTGTTAAGTTCTCTATAGTCAACATAGACCCTCCACTTTCCATTCTTTTTCGGAACTATGACAAGTGGAGACACCCACTGACTGTGATAAATCGGGTAGATGAGATTAGCATTAAGGAGTTTCTGCAATTCTTCTTTTACTATCTCCTTAAGTGCAGGGTTCATTTGGAACTGAGGTTGTCTAACAGGTTTGCAATCTTCCTTAAGGTAAATGCGGTGAGTGCATAGTGTAGGGTGGATTCCTTTCATATCGGTATAGTCCCATGAAAATGTGTTTTTGTATTTCTGTAACAACTGTATCACCAGTCTGTTTTGATCAGCAATCAATTTAGGATTGATATTTAAACATTTTCTAGGTTCGATTTCAACGTGATTGTTAGTAGTAAGCAGATTTGTTTTCAAATGTTCAATAATTACATCATCTTCCTCACTTTCTTCTCCCAAATATCTAATGGAGGCAACAGGGAGTGAATTACTGATAAAACCATTGATAATATCATCCTCTGTTTCATCCTTAATGTATTGTGCTTTTCCAAGCGTGAGAAGGGGTAGGGAAGATCAGATTCAGGTAAAAATTCATCCCACCAGGGACTATTCGAATCCATATAAGGTTTTTCCGGGGGATAAAGATTTAGGTTCTGAGTTACCTGCCCATTTGAGATCACCATAGATCTGACCGATATATGCATCTGCAGTAGCTAGCCATGGTCTCCCAAAAATTAAAGGATGACCCCCCAGATTGGATTTGGTTTGTAAAATAAGAAAATCAGCCGGATAATTCCAGAAGGCCACAGTGATAACCACATCTTCAATCATCCCTTTGGGCTTAACACGAGACCTATCTACTAGTTCAAGAAATGTAGGTGTAAGTCTAAGTCCATGAAGTCCTAGAGAGATGAAGAGGTCTTTAGTCATAATATTAATAGCTGCCCCTAGATCAATCAAGGCATTAGTTATAGGATGATTGTCAATATGGACAGTCACTGTGGGGTTCCCTCGGTCATTATACTTAGTCAAAAAAGGCTGATCAATCATAAGATCAAACAATTTTCCCAAGACATGAATAGTAGCAAGGTCCTTAGGTTTCC
This sequence comes from Pinus albicaulis, assembly GCA_034641835.2. Classification (NCBI taxonomy): domain Eukaryota; kingdom Viridiplantae; phylum Streptophyta; class Pinopsida; order Pinales; family Pinaceae; genus Pinus; species Pinus albicaulis. The sequence goes on along the minus strand of JAXQQM020070872.1, from coordinate 63,398 downwards.
TTCTAGGTCTTTTAACGCATAGATCCCTCACTGTTTTGGCATAGATAGGAACTTCTTTAAGAGCTTGTAACAACGAAATTCGCACATATAAGTTTTGCAACTTCTTAAGGAATTTTTATTCAAGTTGTAAGATCACCCCGGTTTTAGTTAATCGTTGAGGATATGGGGGATTCTGAATGCTAACAGCTGGGTCAGCTACCACAGATGTAGCAGCATTACTTGAATTAGCTACTATAAAAACAACAGACTTTCCCGAGCTGGTTGTTAGAGGTGTAACAGCGGGTGCTATATCAGCTGTTACATGTGTAATAGCTACCTCAGAATCATCCATATCCTTTCTGGGTGATTCAATTTCTTCGACAATAATGGGAGTGTGTCCAGATCTGATTACTTTCCCTAATTGAAGCTGAACCTCATTAAGTCCAATAGGAGCGATAAGGTAAGTCTGGATGGTAACCGGAGCATCCATGCTCTGAGATACCTTATTATTTGGATTAGGGTTAAGTTGTACAGGTAATTGGGGTCGGAAAAAAGGTGTAGGATTTTGAATAGAAGGAAGTTGTAATTGTTGCTATTGTATTGGAATTAGAGGGGGTATTGGACCTTGGTCATTACTTCTCAAGTTCTGACCCCAAGGATTGGGTTGTGATGAAAGATATTGCATTGCTGGAGGAGATGGCCACTGGTTCCATGGTGAAGGAAATTGTGTTAAAGAAGGAGTGGGATACTGCCATGGATATTTCTGACTGTTATAAACATTATTCCAAGGATAAAAAGAAGAAAAATCTGCAAGCATACTTGTAGGTCATGGTTGCCATGGTCTCTTTGATCCAATAAAGTAAGAAGATTGAACATCCTCGCTTTATTCTTGAAGTACTGCCTTTATTCTGGGAAACTTAGGACACTAATTTGTATAATGCGCAAAATCAAAAATGTTGCACAAGTTGACACTATTCAGTCCACATTCTCTTTCCAAATGTTTCTTTTTACATCGGGGATAGAATATTGCTAAGGCTGCTTCAGCTTTCGCTTGTGCCTTCTTGACTTGTACCGTAGTGATCTAGGTAGAGAGAGTGCTAAGGAGATCGGTTTTGAAATCTTTGAATAAATTCCCAATTTTTGCTCTGGTTACCCCTCCACTTGTGGAATTCTGTATCCAAAGTGAAGGGTCCCGAACCAAAACCCTTCCCTTGACAGATCCTCTTGAGCTATGCAAGCAGAGTTTCTTTATCTCCTCAAACATTTCTTGCGATATATCTCCTTTTCCTATTATATTCAGATTTTCCAGACAATCATCTCTTAATCCTCTTAAGAATATCAGCTTTGGGATATCTGGATATAAGTTACTAAACTTAAACCTCTGTAAGTTATAGTGGAATCGCTCCAGATAGTCCTCCAGGCTTTCATCTTCCTTCTGTGCAATTTTGAAAATTTCGTCCTTCAAATCCCTAGTTCGGCAATAGTCCTGATACTTAAAGAGAAAGGCTTCTCTCATGTCTTTCAATGTTCGAATCGTGTCAACTCCAATTCTCATAAACCATCTTAATGCTGCTCCTTTCAGAGTAGAAGGGAATAATTTCAGCTTTTGGGCATCTGAAGTTTAGTCATAACCTCTACACAGCACATCGAATTCGAACAGGAAGGTATCAGGATCTTCAACAACCATCCCCTGAGAGGATGGTAGGGATGATAAAGGGATGTTCTTCATAGGAGCTCCATCCCGTGTTTCTGCTATTGGGAATTCAAAGGTGATAGAGCTATCGGTCTTGACATTCTCATCCCCCATGACTGATTCTTCCTGATGAGATGAGTTGCCCTCATAATGTACGGGAGATTGGAAAATAAAAGGATCCAGCTATTCCAGAACCAATTGTTTGACAACACTACTAACGTCCAATTGATGATCAACTAGTTATTGTTTCTCAGGTTCCTGATAGTCCCCACTAGTCTCTCCATGTCCTTCAATTCTCAAATCCTGGTCAATGATTCTCCACTACTGTTTTGAATCCAGATTTTTGATATCAGGAGTGGATATGCTATTCGAAGGATGGTGAGGTCCAGAAACGGAAGACACTGATGGTCCAGGCCTTAATGTGGTAGCCGCTTTCTGTGGTCCTGTCTTCCGATTATCTCTGTATGAAGTGGACTGTTCCTTTTCTGCTCTTGCAATCAAGTCTCCAAAGAATGTTTTCCTTCTTAAATTTGCGCTCTTCTTTTCCTTCTTACGACCTGTCTTTCCTGTAGTTAGTCGAGTGGGGGGGTGTTTGTAGATGTTGATGTTCTCCTACTCGCAGAAATGGTCCCTATGCATATCAATTCATCCTATAAGTTCTTCAATTTCTACAGCAGTGAGCCCGCTCAAGCTGTTAGAGCAATGCGCAGGTTCTTACCTCTAGTCTTACCACCCAACGACTGTATAGTTGAAGACACCCTAAAAAAAAAAACCCAAAATTCAATTCCTAAGCATTCCAGCAAGGCATTGGTGAGCCTGGTCAGGCTTGTTAGAGCGATGCACAGGTTCTTACCTCTCGTCTTACCACCCAAAAATTGCAGCACTGGAAACACTCTAAACAAAAGACAAAATGCTCAGAAATTCAACCTCCTAAGTATCCCAGCAAGACATTGGTGAGCCCGCTCAAGCTCGTTAGAGCGCCGCCGAATCTAAAAAGTTATTTGCAATTCAAGACAATTGTTCTGCTGAAAATGATAAAATCATTAATGGAGTTGATGAGGAGATTGATGAGATTAAAGAAAATATTTCTCAAGAAAAGAAAGATAGAAATATATATAATGGTATCCAATCAGTTTATGGTAATCTTTAGCATTTATTGAATATTCAAGAAAGGTATGAAAGAAAATTTCTTGTTGAAAGTGAGGAGGATGGTCAAGAAAGTAATGATAATTCTTTTTAAGAAAATGTATGTGAATACCTTGACACAACTCCACAATTTTTTCATGATATTAGAAACTAATTCAACCATTCTTCCTCAAGACAAATTTTTGGAAGTGAAAAAAAAATATCTTGACCTGAATGGGAAATTTCCTGAAAAAAAAATTAAAAAATCTCCAAGGTAGTCTAGAAGATGATAGAAAAGTGTTCCTAAAAAACACATTGAAAGAAGACTCGTCGAGCTATTTTGGGAGTGAAGAAGAATTTGTTGTAAATGATGATGCAAACACCAAGAACAAATACTCTTTGATCGAAAAATTAGAGAAATTATCATTCAAAAGGATGATATGGAGTATGAAGAACGTGTGGACCAACCTCTTGAATTTATTGAAGACTGTTACATATTCATAATTCATATGGCCTTGTGATTGAAGGAGGTATTCAGCTACAAATTAATTCATCTAAGTCTTATTTTGTCAATTTCAAGCATGCTCCTAGATGGTTTAGCGGAAGAATTAAATGCATGTCCTCCAGCACATTTTTTTACAAACAAATGCAATGAGAAACAAGAAGGTATTTTCGAACAACCACAACCCAAGTCATGGATTTCCATATGTAAAGAAGAGTGAAGAAATAATTGTTTAAGAGTATGTCACGAAACATGGGTCTAAGTATGTTTCAAAGCAAACTTTTCTTGACTACTTTCAAGTAAAAGAGTTGGCTGAAAATTAATTTATGGAAGAACATGGTGTTCTTGAAGCAAGTAGAAATATGGATATTCTCTTAAGTTCTAAATGAATGCTTCTTTATCCAAAAGAGATCATGTACTTTCCCTCTAAATTATTTGAATACTACTACATATCTCATGACTGACATGGCTTTGTCAATAAAAAAAGTATTCAACTAAGTCACTTCAAACAAAACTTATTTTATCAATTTCAAAGAAGTCCCTATTTATGATTCATATGGTTCTGAAGAAGAGTTGGATACTAGTCCCCAAGAATTTTTTTTGGTTGGAAAATGTGAAAGAGATGGTCAGAGGTGGTTCCAATTTTTTTTAATGATAAATATATTCTTCCAAGAGAAATCATGAGACTCTCATTTGAAAATGTTATGGTGATTATCGAGCAATCCTTTAATGAAGAGCCCAAAGTTGTAGAATTAGAAAACAAAGATGGTGTAAATTCCCTAAACTATCATGATGGTAGCTACCTTATGGAAAAAATACTTATGATGTATGTCACCTAATGGTTGTGGAATCAGAAGAAGATTTAGAATTGCTCAGATTTTGTTTCTGGCACAAAATTCTATTCGTATACATCAATTTTTTTGCGATAATCATGGCAACATCTTGTCCCTAACTTTTAATGACCCTGTAGTAGATTATATGGAATATTTATATAGTGGGAAACCACCATCAATGTGGGGCTATGTATTTGTTTCTCTATTTCAAGGATGTTTACTGTTCATGCCTACTTTTATTTTCCAAGTTTAGGGGAAGAATGATGTAAGGTCCAACACTTAAATGTTGGCATGGAACCATTAGAAAATTGATTTCACTTGATCGAAATAAGTTGACTTGTCCATAAAGGTGTTGTACATAAATAAGCTAAAATGGTGAGCTTTTATTTCGAGTTTGTAGAAGTTTTTGTTTAAGTTTGTAAGGAACGAACTTACAAAAAAATAAAGGTTTCAAGGAGGTTTTTAATTTTCACAATTTCAAGGTTGATTGAAAATAGTTTTTAATTTGACTCCATTTTCAACAAGGCACCTAGTCTACAGTTATCAGTGCCTCATAAGTGAAAAAATGTCCCCATTTAGAGTCGATGTTGTAGCCAAATTTTACAAGGAAAAAATTTCAAAGAATGTCTCGAAAAAACTTCAATGGATCTTATTTATGAGCAGTTTACACAAATGGTAGATGTGTGTTACACTATGTATTTGTACCAATAATTCAACATGGTTTAATATTGTTGTTCTTGTCACAAACATGTGGAATTTCCCCCTCAACAAGAGCACATTGACAGACACCCTCTAAGGTTATATTGGAGTTAGCATTGCAGTATATAATAAGATTTTTAGAAACAATGACAATTTTTGCTTTCTTCTCTATGGAGAAAATAAAGTTCAATTTCCCATAAAGTGTACTACATTAGTGATTATTCCTCTTGGTGTCAAGACATGGTAGTAATAAATCATCTAAGATTTAAAAGTTTTTATCGAAGCTCCTTTGCAATGCTAGCTAGGAATATCTTAGGGTTACATCTATTTCATTACAGTCAACAGAAATAGCTCTAGGAGGAATTTGGGTTGGCCATAATACTATTTATAAACCTCATACTATAAGACCATATGATGGAAGGGTGGGAAAGACTATTGAAACTAGTGTGGAATGCTTAGATTAGGTTTTGGAATGATTTTCAAGTCCAAGATGGTTGAAGTTGTTTGCAAAATACAGTTCAAGATTTGTTGCAGCTTACTAAATATTCTTTCACAACCCCACAGACCATGGGTTTCCTCTGAAAGTGGCTTGGAGCAGAGTCAATATTATGTCAATCCAACATTGGTCATTTTGAGCATATCTTGAAATATTATCAAAATATGGCATTTAAATGTCTCTCTAAAAATAATACTATCCTTTCAGTGGCTTTGTCAATAAAATCACCATGTATTCCATTCCTCCTTAAAGTTCAAAGTGATTTCACATTTTATTTTTTTTCATTTTTAATTTTATTACTAATGATTATATGATGTTTTATGGGATTTTAATTTTAATTAATGACTAATTTAATATATATATATATATATATATATATATATATATATATACATATTAGCAATGTATTTGATTAGTATGAATTATTTTTTAGAAAATTATCTGGTCAATTATTAATTTAATACAAATTAATTATTGATTTAATTATTATTATAATTGATTTAATTGATTTAATTATTATAATAATTATTTTTATGCTGTAAGGCGTCACTATTTGAAAACAACTTTCCTGTGTGCATCGTGTCATAATCTGAAACCATTAGATTATATGTTAGACGATTAAAACATATTCATCCATTGGATGAAAACGAAAAGGTAGTTGCAAATATTTAGCTTACAATGCAGTTAGGATAGCTCATTAGTCACTGGAGGGTTTCTAGGGCTTCTTCTTATCCGTTTAGAGTTGGTAGGCCATTCAAAATTCGATGTGCTTGCAGGATGGATCACAACAGCTGCGTTTGCCTAGTTTTCTTTTTGGTTCCTTTATTTCAGACACCCATTTCCCAGGGCAAAAAAATGTTCTAGAATGATAGCGAAGTTTTCTTGGATATCAGTTTACTTCTGGAAATTTAGACAAGGTAGATCCTTTGAAACCATTGAAAATCCTGCTTTCAGGCTTCTCTGGCAAGGAAGATTGTTGAAACCACTACAAAATACAACATTTGAAGCTCATATTCCTTTGCCAAACTTTTAAATGGAAAAAGACTGTAAAAAATCATTTCTTGAAAGTTGTAAAAAACCCCGCATTTAAATTTCTTAGGCAGGGGAGATTCTTAAACATGAAACTCATGTTCTTCTATTGAATGTATTGCATATTTACATCTAGAGGGTTTGAAGATGAAACTCGTATAGATGGATTCATGGCTTTTTATCAAAATTTCATTTCATACTCTGTACTTGTAGATTGGGTTATGAAAAATTTTCCCCTTTACTTTCATGCCCTGTACTTCAAGACTGGATTATGGGATTTCAATGGTGGTATTGGGCGGGTTTCTCACTATCTGCATGCTGATTCATAGTTAAATTCTTGGCAGAATTTATTGAATGGTTGCTTAGGAATTAGTTTTTGCTAGGTTTATTTGTAGGTCCACAACAATTTCACATTCTCTGCCCCTGTTGATTTTCTTCAAAATGACATAAGAGTTAAGCCATATATGGATGCACTGGGAGCATTGGGTGATGCAGGATGGTATTTCATTAGGGAAATCTAGTGGGCTAATCAATACCAAATTCCCCAGACTATAATTGCACTCCCTGGATATGTTGTGAATGATTCAGTAGTCATTCTGGCTTGTACGACTACTTTTCTATGGAAATATGGGAGAGTTTCAACTTTTAGCTGTTCTTTTCTCCCTGATATGTCAATGGATTTGATAGTCAATGGGTCCAATGGAGTTCTGCACTTGCATGATTTTGTGATTCCTTATGAGGAAGAATTTGCATCTTATTTTTCTACATTAAATGTCAAGCTTACACAACTCCACACTGGTTGGGATTCCAAGCCCAGTGAGCACTTAGTCATGACATAATTTCCTCAGGAGTATCTTATGATTCAAGAATTTGCAAGGCTGGTTAAGAGTGTCCGAGATTCTGGAGGGAAGCCTGATTCACAGTGGCCTTCCATTACCAGGAAAAATCAGGTACTGCTGAATGCTATAAACACATCTATCTAGGCAAGCTTACTCTCAGTCATACTGTGAAATAAATCATTGATTATGACACAGTGGTGGAGAACTCTTTCTGGGTACTATCACCCTTCCTAGTTTAATATGTGAATTGTTGTCTATTGTGTTGATAAAAATAGAACATTATTATCACCCTTTATGAATTTAATGATATGTTTGTTTTTTTTATCTTTGTAACTGCATATACCTCAATAATTTTGGCACAGACTCTTCTACATGATATTTTTCCAGTTGAGATGCCAGCCATTTTCATTTATCAACTAAGTACTATTTAATATATTGAATCTTTGAAGCAACATCAGAGTTTTTTTAATGTGGCTATTTGTCTTTTTAAAGGGTTTTAAATCTTTAGTTTTAATACTGGCTGCTACTTATTTTCTTGGATACCAGTCTACTTCTGGAAATTTAGACAAGGTAGATCCCTTGAAATCATTGCAAATATCGCTTTCAGGTTTCTCCATCATGGCAGATCGTTGAAACCACTGCAAAATACAACATTTGAAGCTCATATTCCTTTGCCAAACTGTAAAATGGAAAATGGTTGTAAAAAATCATTTCTTGAAAGTTTTAAAAAACCCCGCATTTAAATTTCTTAGGTAGGGGAGATTCTTAAACATGAAACTTGTGTTATTCTATTGAATTTCTTGCATGTTTACTTCTAGAGGGTTTGAAGATGAAACTTGTATTGCTGTGACAATGTATCTGCATCGTTAGTCACTATTCCAAGATCAATATAGTACATATTTATTTGCATTTGTGGAATGAATTGCAAGTGCCATTTTCATTATAAATTTAAACAATGGTCTAGATAAGGTTCGTTCCTTTGTAGATTTATATGTCACATTAAATTATTGTACACTTAACCCATAATTCCAATGAAATTGTAAGAACAAGTTGTACAAACTTAGCTGTATAACACTATTCAGAGGCCAAACAAAGTAACTGTAAATAAGTGGGTAACTATTATAATGTTGAGCTACTGTAAATAAGTGTGTAACTATTATAATGTTGAACTTTAATGACTAGCAATAAACTATTCATTTCGAGGAATCTTTCATTTTGATAGCAACTTCGTCTCAGGTTATTAAACATTGAGAACTTTTGAAGTAGGTTGCTATTTATTTGAATTTATCTTTTTGGCTCTCTTAGAGGCTACATCTAGTAGCCGTTGTCTAATGGTGGTCTCATGGGAACCTCATCTCAAGAAGCTAGGAAAGAGGAGGGGGGTTAAGGGGAAGTAAACCCTGTTCTCTTTCTTGCGGAGTTTTTGAGATTTTAAGTTGTATTTTATTTGTGCTTTAGGAATTGTCTTCACATGTATTATATGATGAAATTTGATTCTGTTGTTAAATATGGTTAGAGCTAACAGTATAGATTTTAGAATAAAATCAAATTTATATTTCCAATTGTTAATAAGATCGCGTGTCCAAAATTATGTGGTGTTCTCTATATGATCGGATTCAATAGTTGTTTATGCTATTTTTTGACTATGCTCATTTTTTCAATGTTTCTTTTTCAATAATCATTTAGATTGGACACTTAGTCCATTTGACATAGTTGTGTCACTTTTCTAGTTATCACAGTCTTCATAGATCAGTTATTTGACACACAGTTTGGTACTTAGCAGCACATTTCTATTAATTATACATAACATTGTTTGGTGTCTTTAGCATGGTTATAGTGCTTCTAAATCCTGGTTTACTGAGTGATTCAGTTGTAAATAGTTGTTTGAAATATTTTTTTTATGTATCTTGCATTTGGAGAGAAAATTATTGCAGATTGAACATGTTTTTTTCTATAACTTTGCTTTTAATTACAAATAAAGTTTGGGACAGGGCACAATCTTTTCCCGCCTTTACTAAAATTGACCAAAATCACTACAGATATCTTTCTTAGCAACTATTGGATCTCTTTAAGAATCTTACGACATTTCCTTTGCAACATCTAGTGATGGTGCAATTGCTAGTTATATAATAATTACTACTTTAAACTACAATTTAAAAATGTCATTAAGATCGAGACCATGAAGTTGTTGCGATTTCCATCCTCAAATTTGTTGTTTCCCTTTAGTTGGTTCATAATTCTCCATCTTGGTAGTGAGTTCTCTTGGTCTCACCTCACAGCGAGTGCGAGAGAACATAATCCTTCTTTATATTAATTATCTTCATCCCAATGCAATTATGTAAGTTAGTTTTCTGGAAACCAAAGTTTGGGCATCACTTGTCTCTGGTGGTTTGGTATCACATGTAATCAACAATGATCAATAAAATGGTTTGTGTCCACCGAGGTAGTAGCAGCAGAGGAGGTCAAGGATGCTCACAAGATTATTTATGAGATAAATCCTTAGTGAGGGTATAAGCAACGAAAATTACACAGATTGTGCACAAGGATTTGAGGGAGTTCGAGGCAGGGGCATTGGTTGTTGTTGATAGGAGATGCACCATAGACTTAGAGTTCTTATTAAATGTTTCAAAGAAGGTCCCTAACTTAGGGAATGCTTGGGAATGTAAAATTGATATTTCCTCATGATTGAACTTTACTAAAATCTCAAAATGTTGTTCGGGAAAGTTATCATTGAGAGAAATGAGGCTAAAGAGGAGATACTACTCATGTTGGATAAAGTGGTCATGAACTAGAAGGAGATGAGGATCCAACTCAAGTACATAGAAGAATAGTTGTCTCAAGTACTCATGAATAACAATTGTAAGGAACACCTTAGCCCTATTAATTGGATGCCTCAGATTCTTCTTATCTTTTATGCATTTGTTTACTCATTTTTTGGGGTTTTGTAGCTCAGCTCGACATAGAAACTTTTTTCAAAGAGACATGTTTATCAAGCTCTTCCTAGAAATTCCTAGAATTAGTTTATTTTCATTTTTATATTGCATGCATCTTTATCTATCTATGACTCTATTTTTCAAACTTAAAGCTATTTTTGGAACAAACTATTTGTTGTTTTATCAGTCGTCTGGTTTCCCTAGTAGCAAACCACTCTCCTAAACTATTAATTTCCCTTGTGATATAATAGAATAAGTTAGCTTTAAAAAAGGGATAATAATATTAATAGATAAGTGGATGTTGATATTTTAAGTGGACTAAAAGTGTGATAAAATGTAATGATAATAACTATGTTGATGATTGTATGGAAATTGCAATATATGTGTGTGCCCGTTGTGTTAGAAAAATATATCTTATATTTATTTTTCTTGAAATAAAAATTTAAAAATTCTCATAAATGATTATTTTGTAAATAATTGTGTTGAGAGGTGCATTTGACAATTCAGTATGAGGGCATTGTGTGATTTTGTGAATGCTCAATCTGGAGTTAACATGTGTCTCCTTTAAAATAAAAATAAAATATTATCTAGATCAAAAAACAACATGGACTATAATAAAAAAAAAAAACAAATAAGCATATTTGGTGTGCAGGAGATATAGTAAAACTATATCACTCTCACTCTCAACCATAAATAAAATATTTGGATAACCATGTGAAGTAAAGTAATTTTATATTAACTTTATAGAAAGATAAAATAACTAAAAGTAAAAATATCTTATATTTTCACTTACTGTAAGCATGTAAGAAAGATGTATAATTCTTATACTTTTTAAAAGTATTTAAAAACACTTAATAAATTATTTGAATATAAATACAAATTAATCTATTTCAAGAGATATTAAAAAAAAAACTTTGTTAATTCATTAATATGAGATATCAGTTGAGAATGTATCAATCTCAATAACAAGTAATAACTAGCGGCACAAATAAAAACATCTACATAAAGGACCATATTTGTAGCAACTACCCTCAATCACTCTATTGACTAGGACTTTGTAATAAAATGAACCCGGCTATGCATTAATCCCTTTTTAGAAAGGTCATCTTTTTCTATGTTTAACTTTCTAAAAATATGACAATAAGTGGTATTAGTAAAAGACATTCGTGTATATATATATATATATATGTGTTAATGTTAAACATTATAAAATATTTCAATGCTAAAATGCTAAAAAAGGGTAATTGAAAGTAAATAATTCTTAATAAAAACAAACTAATAATGGTTAAGAAAAAATTCATTACTATAGTTATACTTTTTATAATTATTAATAATGATGCAAAATGAATGTTTTCCAATTCAGAAATTATTCAATAGTCTTATGTTGTTTTTGATATTTGGTTCCCATGATAAAAATCTATTAGGGGTATTTCAGGCTAGTCTTTTTTTATGAAAGTTCTATGTGTTTTGTTAACTTAAAAAATAAAAAATCTTAAAATTTAGAATATTGTAAAAATGTTCAAATTGTGGAGACAAATTTTGATAACTTTAACTTGAGAAATAGTTGGAGACCAAATTCAACACAAAATTTACATAAAAAAGCTAAGTGAAATGAATGTCATATATTCCACACTAACCTGAATCTGGACTATCAATGTGCACTGAGTTTCCAATATAAAAAATAGGTTACCATGATAGGGATTAGAAATATAGAAATTGGCTAGATTAACTCATGTAAAAATAAACGAAAATTGACCTAGAAAAATAAACAATTGAGTTTCCAATATAAACTAACCAAAAAATGATGAATGAAAAGGAACAAGAACCCCAAATTTATTATAGAGGAAATTGATAATATCATATCCATCCTCTAGACTCAATCGCCACCCGCGATAACTGAAGTAGAAAACTAGTGGGAACTAATGGTAGTAATGATAGTGACTTGGTTGCACAAACCTAAGGGATGGCATAGAATGTTGGTGAACAATTATTTCATTGATCGCACAAGTTATGAAGGTGCAATAAGACCTTGAAAAATATGAGCCAATGAGCAAATGAGATGATTATATAATAGACTATATTGGTCAAAACTCAAGTAATGGGTATATATCCGTGTGTGTGAAAACTCAAGTAAATCGTTTGTTATAGTCTTGCCTTGGCACAGACTAATGAGTATAAAACAACTTAGTCCATCACATATCTAAAATTGCTAAAATTAAAAATAATAATTTAGTTAATTCTTATGATATTTTTAATTTTTTTAGAATTTTGAAATGTGAATTATAATTTTTTCTTTTATTAAGTTTAAATTTGAAATTTTATTTTTTAATTTTGATTTTAAGTGATAAATTTTCTTATAATTTAGTTGTCAATTAACAATGAAAATATTTATTATTGGATATTGTGTATGAATTTTGACTTATTATTGTTATTCAACTAAAAGTACACTACCTAAAATGACTTAATGGTGATTTATAAGGGAATATACTTTCACTCTTACAATGTGCCTGCAAGTCTTAACATATTTCCTTATATTCAACAAAGACAAATTCTTAATCAATTAAAAGTAATTTCAAATCTTAATTAAAGGTCATAAGATCATTTTAACTTAGATAATATTCTAAAAAAATTTAATATTCCTTATAATAATCATGAAATCATGGCATGTGTCTAGATTCATCTTAATCATGGATCTATCAAGTGTCAAGAGTGATCAAATCTCTTGAAGTGAAAACTTTTTTTCAAATTTTCCATTATAAAAGAGTTTAGTACCTCAAGAGATTTGATCCCTCTCAACGCTTGCTAGATGATGGTTAATATGAATCTATGTTAGTTATAAGAATAATAACATTTATAATTATCTAAGTTATATGAACAATGATAGTTATATTTATTTGTTTCTATATATATAATATTGATGAGAGTTTTTTTTGTGGGGTAAAAATTATATTACCTTTTGAACATGTGATTACATAAAGGTTAAGAAATTTAGATTGTTGGTCATTGGGGAGTCCAACCAAATCCCAAAAAACGACAAGCTAACTTGAGATTGAAAATATAGATACATATACTAAGATTCTGGTTGTTGAGGCCATGAATGATAATGGGGCTTTCTGGGGGTCTTTTCTTCCTTTTTTCTTACAAACATCAATTCATCCTGTGATGAAGCTTAGAAAAGTGTCAATGGATTCAATGGATGCATTTTCTTGAGTCGATCCTATTACCGTAGTTTTTGCAATAGTTGCCATCTTTTTATCATTGTCTGATTGATTTGATTCATGGAGACATTTGTGTCCATTTGTGGATGAGACCAGGATCATGGTTATGTCTCTTTATTCACCATTTTAGGGATCCAAATGAGAGTGGGGATATGATGAAAGAGAGGGAGGGACCCTAGATTTTGAGGGATGAGATGGTGTCGCATGGGTTTGCGCTAAGGCCAAAGGAAAAGATGTGGTTTCATAAAATCTTGGTTGTTGCATGCTTTCTTGCTATAAGCTAGGGAATTATTAGATCCTTTTGGATTTTTTGGGTCTTTCCAATCACGATTCTTTTTCTTAGTATCAGAGAGGTGATAGTTCCCTTGAAAAAAAGGGAAAACATTATAGAGATGACCTGGCTGTTAACATGACCTACAATGGAAATATATGTTTTCATAGTCCACCAGTTGCAAAAAGGATAGGTTATTCCAATTGATGATGATTATATCAGGAAACCCTTTATTGAGATATATTTTGGCATGGATGTGACATGAAAAAGTTACAATACATCTCCCAAGCTTGTCTATATATATCGTAATAAAACAATCGAGAGAGTTTCTTATAGAAGCTCAGAAATCTAGATTTAACAAACGATTAGGCATATTACAAATTCTTACCCAAACTAGAGTGGCCAAAGCTATCATGGATAAAAGGTTGAAAGCAACAAACTATGGCTGAAAGGAGAGCCCAAAGTTGCCCCAAAACCAAATTCCTTGATAAAACCCTTTGATGATCCTCTTGGTTTCTAAAATAAACCATGAAGAAACCCTTCAAACTAAAATATAGATATGTATTCGGGAACCAAGTTTGATGTACCCATTCCCAAAGCACGGATGCAGATGGAAAGAGCCCATTAAAGCAGAAAATGATGGCATTCTACTCATAGGCCATGAAAGAAGGAGCGGATTGAGAGCCTTCCACATCTAGACTTGGAATATCTTTTTCTTTCTCAACAAGAAGTTTGGCCCTGAGAGATATTTGGGAATCGGTTGTGAGATCCCTAGCTTTAAGGTATCTCTTAAAGGAACATAACTAATAGGAAGAGGGTGCACCTATCATGTGTCTCCTCCATTCACCATGAAGCTAGGAAGATAAAGACATCTCATGTTGTATTGTAATCTATTATCACCCAAAAATTCTCAAAATTTCAACTTGAAATGTGTCAAATTGTTCCTTTAAAATTAGTTAGGTTGCAAGGCATCATGAAATGATAAATTTTATGATGAACTTAGGTTTTAAGTTTTGTCTTAGGATGTTAGAAATAAGCCCAAGCCGCATCAAAATAATATGTTTTTGAGTAGATACCTCGAAGTGACCTTAAATCCCAAATCTAGCCATCTGCCAAAATTTATCTGAGTCTGCAGCAAATTTAGTACAAAATTAATAGAATTCGCTGCGGAAATGCCTAGTAGTTCTGTAGAAAAACTGACACTTGTAAAATGAAACGTGCTACGAAAACTCTGTCAATCTATAACGGTTTTCTCCATAATGATGAATGGTTAATATTTGAGAGTTTCAAGGACATGTTTTTAGATTAAAGTCATCATTCAAAAGTTACACATGTTTTGACATCAGCCACCATTTTTCTAATGCCATCTCATTCCGCTTTTCAAAATATCCCTCATTCCTCTCACTCTGTTTTTTCCGCTTTCGTAATTTTCTACCAAAGCTAATTTCTGTCAGTTACATCTCCAACATAAACCCTTTTTCTATATCAGTTTCCTTCTAGCATAACATCTCGCTGTCATCAAGGGTTTTCTCCTAAACAAGTGTAAAGATACAAAGAATGCCACTGCTGCATAACATAAGAAATGGCTACACCAAAGAAATTTTATAAAGGAGGTCTTCTGTTCAGGTATGAACCTACAAGTCCAAATTTAGTTTTGGAAGATCCATATTTCGTTGAGCTATTTACAAAGGCAGGGTGCATTCAGTTCTATCAGAAGTTGCAAGGTCATCACCAACAGGTATCACGAGACTTCATAATCAATTTCAAAGGCACATATACAAAGGTCGGTTGTCTTCATATCCCAATTTCGCTTGATAACATTTCTAAAGAAACAGTGATCCCAATAACTGGAGAAGAATGGTTTAAAGCTACCAAGTTTAATTTGAAAATTTGTGATGATTACCTAAAACCTGAACATGTAGGGATTAAAATGACTGAAGGGATTCCCACAACGTGTCTTAGAGATGAATATTCCAAATTATTGACAGTCATATAGAAATACTTTACATGTGAAGGCCGTTTCAAAACAATTTACATGTATCATTTCAAATTATTGCTTCATTTCACAGGGAAGAAGTTGATAGATATTCCATTTTATCTTTTTAGAAGTCTCGGAAAAATGGCAGACAAGGTGCAAGGGAGACCTGAAAGGAATGAAACCTCCATTTTTCACCATGGACTGATGAAATTGCTAGTTTTGGAGGAATTAAGTAAACTAAACTAAGACTGGGCATCATTATTGTTCATGAATGTTTATGAGTTAGATGTTTTATCTCCAAGAAAAGCCTCTAAGCTCAAAGCTTCTTCTTCTAGGTAAGAGATGAATGCCACTGCAGAGTTAGAAGGAAATCAACAAGAAGGTTTAAAATTTACAGATAAAGACATGGTAGAGGAAGTTAATTTCATCCAGGAGACATCATCACCTTTGGAAAATACCAAGAAAACTAACAAGCATGTCACAGATAGTAAGACTAAACCTACAGCAAAAAGGTCTAAAAGAAATACTAAGGAAAGTGTTGGAGTTAAAGGAAGACTTGAAGACATTCTAAAAGCAATAGACATTGCAAAAACCCCTGTAGTGAAATAAGTTGATGTTAAAAGATCCAAGGTAAAAGGAAAGGGACTTGTAGCCAAGAAATTGTCATTTTCATCAGAAGATTCAGGTCTTCTTTTCAAACCTTGAAAGCCTTTCACTAGATCAAAGATCTCTGAAACTATCATTATTGGTGATAAGCAACAAAAGGAAGATAAAATAAAGGAGACAGTGGCACAAGAATTTATAGTCATATATCCTATTGAGACAGAGGTTACTAAAGATAAGAAAGATAAATCTAAAAGAAAGTTTCAAAAGAAATCTGAAGCAGATTCTCTTAAAAAATAGAGCAAGGACAAGGAAGAAGTAGTCAAACAGAGAAAGGGAAAAGATAAAGTCATAGAGCAAACTAAAAAGGAGATTCATGAAGAACAGTTGAGAGCTATGAAGGATGAGTTGTCTAAAACAAAGAGAGAGTTGGACAGATACAAGAAATATAGACAAATGATAGATGAGGTGGAGAAGAAAGTGAATGACCAGGTTACTCATTTTGACAATTCTATTAGAAAAGCAAAAAATTTGCTGAAGAGAACACGGCCTTTACGCATCATGATGTCACATACAAGGAAGAGGAACTTATGGTTACAAGTAGAGAGGAGAAGTTTTCAAAGACAATTCAAAGAGTTGAAAGAAGATATGGACTTGATGAAGACAAAATCAGAGAAAAAAGACTTGGAAAGAGGAAACATGGAAAAAACTATTGAAACTGCTAGTAAATAAGGAGGTAAAAAATGGATTATGGACCTTTTTTTATCTTATATTATCAAAAGTTACATGCAGGTATGTTCATGGAATTTTCCAGAGCTCAAATCTTGAGTTTTGTCAAATTTTTAAAATATTAGGTGATTCCACAGCATAAGCTAGGCTTAAAGCTCATGTAAGTTTTGAGGTACCTAAAATGATAAGGAGGAAGAATTTTGAAGACATTTTTTTTTTTTTTGACTACTTAACATCCTCAAATGAATAAAATAAAGTAGGAGAGTATCACATATCATCTTTATGTTTGTGATACTAAACTAGCTACGAAAGTAGCTCAAAACAGAGTTTTGACAGCAAGGTTAGTTTTGATGGTTAATTTTGGGAAGAAAGAGAAAGGTAATAAATACTTAAATCTGTTCTCCATCAGAATGATAAAGAGTATCAGGGAATTGACAAAGAGTACCAGATCAATGATTTTCCAAGTGAAGATATTTAGTTAAGGGTATAGTTTGAAGACACCAGTCCACATGTGCCAGGTCATCAAACTGAAATCTCCTTAATAATAGGCAGAGTTACTTCACGAAGGAAGTCAGGATATTAATGTTTTGTTGATGGCCAGTATGGCTCAAAGAAATGATTCCTTTCGAGGAATATTTACATCACTTTAGTTTAAATGTAATAATTAGGTTTTTGAGTCATAGTAGGACTCTAACTCCTAATTCGAAAAGGTGTCAGTCCTAGTTTTAAAGATCTAGTTAGTGGTTAGATTTGTTGTCAATAATAAATTTTAATGGTCTAGCCACTTGGAAGACTAGATGTAAAGGTAAGATGCCTGTAAGTAGTAAAGACTTTGATGTATTCAGGGTTGGAAAATGTTGTCAAAGAACTACTTTTGTAAAGATCTGGATTGATTGATATATACAGAAGCAGTTCAACTTTTTTGGACCTGAGATTCTTTGTATATTTCAATGAGTTTATATCTTATCTTCGAAATGTTTCCCTTTCATAGTTGTAATGTTTATTACTCAGAATTCATGGTTACTCATGCTCTGACTTCCTTTAAGTGTTGAACTATGGTCAAATGAGTTTTTTAGGTCCTATCTTTCGAAGGTTTTCTTCAATGTTTTTAATGATTATTACTCAGAATTCATGGTTATTCATGCTATGAATTCCTTTAAGTGTTAATATTTGATGAATCTCTTTTAATATTTTCCTCTTCAATACCTTGATGTATCATTACTCAGAATTCATATATCACATGCTCTGACTTCCTTTGAACCTCAATTTATTGAGATTTTCCTAAATATGTCACTCTTTCATTGAAGTATATACAAAGCTCATTTTTCACTAGGAGAGCCATTGTTATCTTTATCCCTGTCATTGACTCCATAGCCCGATGGTAGCAAATCTACATCTTTTCAACCTGCAAACATACAAAACCAAAACACAAACAATAGAGTTAGCCATCTATCTACATCTTTATTCAATATCATTAACCCTTGAGAGAGCCCTCTCAGACTGAGGAGGCTAAGCCTCAGCCAAAAGATTGGTCTGAAACAGTTACACAAAGTCCACTTGATGAGAAGCCTATCAGGTCTGATTTTGTGATAACAGACAATATGACCCAACAAAATCCTGAAAGGGACACAAAATATGCACTTCTTCAGATTCAATGAGATCTGATGCTTCTGAAAAGTATCCAACGTCAAGCGCAGACTTGAAACATGCTTCTTGAATAACACAAATACAGTCCAGTCATCAAAATATACTTCTGTTAGGTCCCTATATTACTATTTTAGTCCCTTATTGTTATTAGTATAACCCTCTTATTGTTATTCTTGTAGCCCTATAACCCCAATATTGTTATTATTGTGCCCTTAAATTATTATTGTTAGGTTGGCTAGGATTATATTGTGGCCCCATGTACTCCTATATATAGAAGGAGGTTTTTTTCATTTGTGGAATCCAAGAATTGTTCATTTATGTAATGTATTTTAGGTTTCCCCCTTGAAGTGGTTGATTTCTAAGGCATTGATCTCCCTTTTCTTCTATTTTTGGAGTTGGTTTTACAACATTTGGTATCAGACTCTTGGATATTGAGGTTTCTTGGGTCTTCCTCATTATCTTCAATAGTCACATTCCAACATTCAATTATATCCGTCATCTATGCGTCCCATGCTGGTAAGGCTCGTTCTTCTGATTTCTCTGTCATGTCAAAGACCACATATTGAATCGTGTGTGAGGCAGTATTGATGAATGGGAATATTCTCTCAAAAATGAAAGTCAAAATAAATCTTTCCCTTAGAATAGACCATTCTGTTGTGCCACATCACAGCTCAACCTCCAAATACCAGTTTATGGGTATCTTACTTAAAGTGTGAATGAATGTATGCACCCATCCCGGTTGTGACTCCTCTCCCCAAGCTGTAGTGCACCTGGCTAAGTGCATGCGCGGATCTTATGTGCCCACGTAGGTTCCTTCCAACTGGGTATTGAGTTGTCCGAATCAAAATTGCATCATGTGGGTAAATTCTTCCTAATACAAAAATTTTTCCTTTTGTATTTCCCACTAGCGTGTTGGGGTTGAGCGTAGAGCTAAGTCAAGCGCATGAAATCATTGGGTCTCTGGAACAACCTTTTCTAATTCTTCTAAAAAATAATTGACACTACCTATACCATTATAGTAGGGTAATTCATGAACCTTAGAGGATATACATCATAGATATTTGGTTACCTGATTGCAGCGCAGTGTAGAGACTTCATGCAAACGGTTATGCCAATTCTCTAATTCCTCATATTAGTCTGAGTGGCATGAACTATCCCTATCCCAGCTAAGCCTAACATCTGATTTAGTATTTTTCCAATATTTTTCCCTCACTGTGAAATTGTAGATATGATCAACATCTTCCTCTATGCACACTGGTTCTATGTACCTTTCTCCTTTTGCAGGGTCTAGAGGTACCATGACCCTGGTTCCATTATTTTCAACCACCATACTTCTACGCTTGAGGTTGATGATAGCATCCATGTCAATATCTCAATCCAACACCCTTGAAATTTTGCAGCTTTATAGAAGTAGCCATATCAACTTCTAGTGGTGGAGGTGGAGGTGGAGTGAATGATTTGTTAGTGTGAGATGAATTTGGACGTGGAGTGGATGGGATATGAACTATGGAAAATGACCCAAAAATACTTTGACCTTGAAATCCCTCTTCTTCTGACTGTGCAGATTCACCAGAACTACTTGTTTCAGACTCCTAGTTGGTGTCAGATTTACCTTTGTGAGGGCTATAAACAAAACCTTCTTCCAGGTCTACCCTGTAAGTTTTATCGCTATGCGTATTCGAGCCTCTTCGGGACATTCACTCAATGTGGCTGCACATAGTACCCTTTTCACATAAAAGAATTGTAATCCACAGTTTCAATGAGTGTAGAAACTTACCTCTAGGGCCCTTGAAAAATATCCTCTCAGCTTCAAAATACGACACAAAATTATAAATAGAAAATTCAGTCAAAAACCCACTCAGAATGCTATCAATCTAGTAATATAATGTGCAGGTAATTTTATTGCTAGATTTCTCCAACTGTTGAACCAGCTCAGGAGTCCACCTAGTGATCACATCATCCTTTACGCAAGTCTGAAACTCAGCAAGCTGAGATAACCACTCTTGTAACTCAGTTGTAAAGAAACCAAAGTAAATTTTGTGGACCTTTATATAGATGTATCTTTGCTTCCAATCCTCAATAGAAAAATTAGGGTTACGATTTTCTTGGATTGAAAATTCGTGCACCTTATTATCAAGCCAATCTTGCAGTTCGCTCTTTGTCAAATGCTACAACATCAAATCTCCCTCAAACAGATATTGTTCCCATCAACAAAACCATTTGTTAGCTTGAGGGATCCTGAACTAGGTTTAGAGTGTTCTGCGCAACCAACAAAACCCTTCAACTACTGGCCCTTTCAACAGTGATCGGCTTGCGCAGACCAAATTCTCGCCCGAAGCAGTATGGGGGGTGATGGAACCAGGTTTCCCACCCCGAGGGAGCGTTTGATGTGTGTTTTAACTTTACTTATCAGATATAAGGCTTATTGGCCTGTGCAAAACTTCACATAATCCAGATCTAAACACAGATAAAACCTTTAACATATATTCGTAAACATATTATTATGCTTTAATCAGATGCAATCACATAGATAGTTCTTCAGTAAAAACCCTTAATACAGATGTAATTCTTGTGCAAACACGGAAATATTTCACATATACTTAACTTAGATAAATGCACATTTAAACAGAAAGAGATCTAAAACTCACAGTAATCAATAGCCAATTAACACATTCATGCATAAACACATAATTTGCAACAAAGTTCACCCAAAATTCTTCTTTATTAATAATTTGTCAACCCAATACACTTCCTTCTATCTGTGCACACAATAGCAGAGTCCTTGCACACAACTCAAGATTAGGTATCTGCTTACACAGCCAACAGGAGCTTTTCTACCCAGACCGAACACAAACTAGCCCAAAACTTCGATCAAAACATCAACATACATAAATATCAACAAGATATGATATGATATCCTTACTCGACTCAACCCGTACATATTTATATGACTTAAAACACACACATACCATGGTTTGAGACTCACATATTCCATTTTTACCCATTACAATTATAAAGGAGATTTGACCCACCCCAAATCCTCTTCACTTCTGCATGTAATGCATTTCAACAAAATTTAACCAAAGTTGTACCAAAACTTGACCTTAAGGGACACCAGTTTTGCAGGCTTTCAAAATATTTTAGTTCACCCCATCCACTGGAAGCTTTGAAGCATACCTTAGTTCATTCTGTAGTTTCACCATCATTTCATACCTACTCTCCTACAAAATAAAATCATAGGCAATATCAACACTAATACTATCAAGGTTCTCTATCGTGTGAGTGGTAATATGGGGTCTTCTATTTCAGCATCTCTAAATTTATTTGATGGGGTAAAAATTTGGAGTTCTATGTGGCATCAATTGTTTGAGGGGCCTTGACCTAGGTTCGGACTTAAGTCTAACCAACAAACCCCTGTACTACTAGCCCTTTCGGAAATGGCCTGCTTGCACAGGTCAAGGTCTCACCCGAAATAGTATGGGAGGGTGCTGGAACCAAGTTTCCGCACCCTAAGAGAGAGGAATTTAATGAAGTGGGAACCTTCAGATCCAAATAGGCCTACGTTGAGGAAGCCCTAACCAAAAACCCTTAACAATCTGCATAATAGAATAACTTGCGTAGCCCATAAACCATAAGATATTCACTTAACAGGAGCAATATAACTTAGATCTATGCATTCATTGTTCTTCTAATCGTCTATTACAGGTACGCACTTAATCTATAATCAACAATTACTAGTGCAGAGATAACATATAAATAACAGGAAAGTAACATGTAGCACAACCCATAATAGAACACAGAGATATTCCAATATCAGCAAAATGTCTTCTTATTCATTAATACTTCAGATTTCACTTACAAACTCTTCTACATACCCGCGCACACAACCATCGTGGTCCGCACACAACAGGACTAGGGTCTCTACGCACACCCCCAACAGGAGCCCTTACCCAAACAAGTCCACACAAAAGTATCACAGATCTAATATTCTCATTCAGACTTAACCAAAACTTACCTCTAGACTCGATCTATTCATCTATTTATACTATTTTAGCCTGCGCTACTTTATGGTTCGCTAACCATGGTTTGTGGCCCCTTGGTCTACCCTTTGACCCATTACAATTCATTAGGGGCTTTGAATTGCCCCAAAACCCCTGTGCCAGACTAAACTATTACAAAATATTACAAAAATATATCCAAAATTATATTTATGGGAACCTGCTCCAATAGGCCCCCAACACAATCTTGTCACTCATCCTGACTCACAGTGGCAATCGAGTATTTACCTTGTTCTGGAGCTATTCGAGGGTAGTGACCAAAGGCAGTAGGATGCCCTCACTCTGTGCAACTATGTTTTTCGATATCTTGACCAAATTTTGTGAAGTCAACCCCTCAATAGCTGCAGTGACACTATCCAATGTCTGATTCAACTGTTGGACTGCCACGTCTAGGTCCTGTTATCACTCAGGTTTTCCTAGAAGTTGTGTAAGAGGAAAGTATACCCGAGGTAACCACAAACCAACCTTTTAGATGCAGAATCTAGCCAATCTGCATCCAGAGAGGGCTCTCTCTTTATGATTTATCTTTGTTTTTGAATGATTTGAGGCTAGTTATAGATGCAAAGTTTGTTTTGGGAAAATGGTGGAATCCACAAACTAAGGGCAAGGTTGAGGGCTTTCAGTCCATTGGGCTATGGAGTCTAAGGATGGATTTACTGGATTTCTTTTCTGAAACACAAGATGGTATTACAGGGCAAGATAGCTAGACAGAGAACAATCCTTAAAATTTAAAGTGGATGGATGGTCTTGAAGGGATGAAAGGCAACTAAGAATCTTTCACCATATTCAAAAAGAAGAATAGAAATGATTACAAGCAAAGAGAAATGAAGGATTCTTTGTTACAGTAATCAACAATATTGAATCAGCAAAACATGAGCAATTAAGAATTCATGCTTATAACTAATCCAGAAGAAAACATCGAGAATAATCACATTTGAAAACAGAGTACAATTAAGCAAATTCTGTTTCAATCCTTTATGTAAACTATTCAGAAATGGATATGATGATAGCATAAACTAATATAAAATTTAAACACAAGGGTTGGAAAACTTATTGAGCTGGAAGTCCAACACATGAATCCTGCAACAAGTCCAGTGCTTCAAAACGTCATCTAGTAAGCCACAAGTAAATTTGTCCAAAAGCTTTTTATTCCGAAAACCTCAATGTTACAGCAGAGTAATAGAATCCACCCCTCAAAACTCTATTTGAAGGCTTATTTATACAAAAATAATCTTAACAATCTTACTCTATCCTAGCCAAGAATTCAGGCTGACTTAAAGAGCATTTACAACAAACAAGAGTCACATGGTCTCGAAAATAGAATAATGAGTAACGGCTGATGTGTTGTTCCTTTCTTCATGGACGTGCTAAGGATAAGTGCTCTAAATAGGGCTTTTTGCTGTCCTTTGCGTATTCCTTTGACTTGTTGAATACTTTTACTTCTCACGGATACTCTTTACTCTTTCATCTGATACTCTTTCATCTGATACTCTTTCATCTGATATTCTTTCATCTGATATTCTTTCATCTGATACTCTTTTTTTACCATTTACTTGATAGTAAAGATAAACTTTTGTCCTGACAACATTTTTACAAAATTTCCATCATTTCCTTCCACCACTGATCATCTGGTATCATTGTTCTTCTGAGCTTTCTTAAAGTTTCATCGGCTTCAGTAAGTTTATAAAAAGTGGGCTCGTTCGGAAATAGATACTTTAACTCATGTTCCAGATAAAACAGATTTCTCACTTTTTCATAAATACTCTTCCCAGTTGGTACTGTAGGTTCTGATGAGCTAGTAGAACCTATACTAGTAGAACTTACAGCTATATGTTTAGCATGAGCTTTGATTCTTTTCTCATAAGTTTCCAAGTCTACTATTTGATCCTCGGTGAGCATGGTACTTGGCAAATCACTGTCCAGCAGAGCTTGAAATTTTTCTCTGAAAACGTTGATGTCGACCAAAATATCATTACACTTTCTTTCCAGATTTTGCATGAAAGTTCTTTTTGTAAAAATTCTCTTTGCCTCCAAAACTACACCTGTTCTGTCATCAATTCCTAGCAATGCTAGCTGTTGTTTTGTTCTTGAATTCAAAAACTGAATGAGCTGCTGGGCTAGCTCTGGCTTACCTCTTAATTCATGTCTAGTTTTGTTTATTTCCTCCTGGGATATCTTGACTAACTCATTCTGTTCAAAAATAGCTTGAATGGAAGGCCAAATATCTCTTATTAAATTAATGATGTTGTCCCAAAGAATATCATTTATTTCATTCAGAGGCTTTTCCAGTGTAAGATCTTTTTGCAAAGCCTCAACCAATTTTTCCAACCTTTTTATTTCTCTGAGGTTGTCAGCTACTGTCTTTTTGGATGTGTCATATTTTTCCTCCAATTTTGTTAATTGTAATTTTACTTCTTGGAGTTCTGTGACCTTTAGCTGCAAACTCTCCATTTGTTTAATTAAATCATCATAATTCAAATTAGAAATATTCACCTGAGATGACTGTTCCTGTTGTCCTGTAGTATCTGCTGCTGAAGCCTGTTTGAGAATTTCCTGTTCCTGCAATGCCTTTTCCAGCTCCTTCTCGGTTTCATTTAGTCGCTCTGTCAAGTTTAAGAGCAACTCCATCATTTCTTCTTGTGAATTTCCTTTTATTATTTCTTGTGTCTGGGGGTGCCTTGAGGCTGGTATTTTCAACTGTTTTCTCAGTGCAGCTATATCATCCTCTTTCTTTTTTATCAGTGCCTCAATACCTTTAGTGTCTTTGGGATTGTGTCCCAAACCAATAATGATCTCTTCCAGAGACTTTATTCTATTGTCCTTGGCCTGTGAGGAGGCCCTTTCAATTTTCAATGTTGTAGTAGTATTATTCAAGGAATCTTGTAGTGTTAAAGCCGCCATGGCTTTGTTGGTGAGAGTGGAATAAACCATTTCCCCTGTTTGCCTATGAAGCTCTATCTGATCCAAGGGATGGATATCCTTTGCTAACACTTCAAAATTTGTTCTGATGTAATCTGTTGCTGAAGTTGGCTTTGGCACTTTAGCTTTGAAGTGGCTCATTTGCATTTTACCTTGTGAAAGATCAAATGCTGACATCAACCTTTGCTGATTGTGAGGAGCCATCTTCATATCCTGATCATAGACCTTCATTTTTAATGGTTCATTCCTTGTTTTGATATCAATGAAGGTTTTCTTTATGTCTCCAGTATCTGTCTTGGGCGGTCTGAAAGAAGATACTTCAGTGCTCGGTTGCTTTTGTATCCCTTTCTGGCTTATATTTGTTTCACTTGCTGTACCTGTTTGCTGACTATCTTCCCTGCCATCATCAAATATTTCATCTATGATCTCTACATCTGGAGGTGGATCAGATTTATGTTTTTTAGCTTGATAGACTTGTGGGGCTCCTTTTGAAGGTGTGGTATCTGGAGCTGACCTCTTTTTCCCTATTTCCACATTCAGTGGAGGTTGCATCTCTGGAGCTTGGATTTGCTTTGCTGGTGTTTGAGAAGCTTTAGATTGTTCTGGTGTTTTGGAACTCTGTGATTTTTCTGCCATGACCAGGGTTTCAATGACCCGAACTATAGGTTCTTTTCCTTTACCTTTAGGCTCTGCTGCTACTGATGGGCTGTCTTTCTGTATAGCTTGTTGTAGAGTGGCTGTTGAAGATGTGCCAATATAGGGTACCTGCATTTGATCATATGTTTCTAGGTCAAATTTCTTCTCAGCATCTTTCATAAGTTTATTCAATTTGTCAGCTCCACTTCCCTCTTCAATAAGTGTTCCTTTAACCCATTCATCTTGATTTGCATACTGTTCTATGTCGGGAATTCTGTGATGTATATAAGGAGATGACTTATTTTTTAACCTTCTTTCACAAATGAAACCAAAGGGGTCATAAGGGACCCAACGGAAAGATGTCTGGAATTTTCTCTCTAATATAAGTTATGCATCTCTCTCAGCTTCTCTAGAATTGCAAATGAAAGGACCTAACTGGCTTTTGATCCTTAACTGTGCTTTCTTCTTTACATTGCAGAAATGGATTACATCTGAGTTATTCATCTGTCTAAAATATTCCAAAGCAAAAATTCTCATTGGTACATATCTGGGTAACTTGAATGGATGTAATTCACATCCATAAATCCTGATAACTGTATGGTTTTGGTACAACTACCAATCCCCAACTTTGTAACTTTTTGACAATTGCAGGGTCTTTCTTATCTCAGTACTAAGCCTGGGGGGAGAAACTCCTGTTAACAAGGTTGTAGCGGGATGTACAAATTGATCAATGAATTCTGAATAAGAGTAGGGAGAATCAGAGGACAAATGAATGATGGGGGACCAAAAAATAACAGACCTGGGATTACCTTT
Source organism: Pinus albicaulis (assembly GCA_034641835.2). Classification (NCBI taxonomy): domain Eukaryota; kingdom Viridiplantae; phylum Streptophyta; class Pinopsida; order Pinales; family Pinaceae; genus Pinus; species Pinus albicaulis. The sequence continues at coordinate 36,398 of JAXQQM020070872.1, read as the reverse complement.
AGCATCAAGTTTCGGAACAGGGAAAGGGAATTTGTCTGAGTGATAGAAAATTATGAGATGATAGATAACTGAGGAGTACTTGAAAACCTTTTCATCATCTAGCCTTAAAAATTGATCATGGATTTTGTTGGCAATGAAGGAAGCATAGTCATACTTAATCTCAGGAGGCTGTCCAGGGGTGAAGATAGATAGCAAAGCCAGAGTTATCTCGTCAACATACTCACTGGTATTGAATCCTAAGACAAAGGAGATTACATTCACAATAAGCCTTCCCAATTGATTGAAAAAGTAAAAACCATAGGGGGGAGTCCCTTTTGGCTGATGCTCAGGTAACATGAAGTTCTGACACATTGCTTTCAATTTCTCTGGAGTTAACAGTCTGGTTTTCTCAATTAGCCCTTCCATGGATAGAGGTGCTAATTCTTGTTCTGGCTCAAATTGTAACATAGCATTGATAGCCTGAGGTTTTATAGGGAACAAAATACTTTGATCAGGAGCTAATACAGCTCTTTGTATGGGATCATAATTTGCATGACAATAATGAATGATTTCAGGGAAAACGTGAACTGTAGGAATGAAATACCTTGGAAGATTGGATTCCCACAACCCTATAAGATCTTGCCCCTTTGAGTATTCGTCTCTGCAGTGACAGAAACTCAAACGGGGACTTTCATCGAAATGCAGGTCTTTTATTTGGAAATCTTCATCTATGAGAGGCAAGTAGTCTAGGTCTCGGTGAGGAGCATTCAAAGGAGTGACGTTTAGAGCGGTAGGGGCCTCCATTTTGGTTCTTGTGGATTCAAAATGGAGGTTTCAGTTTTTCTTGCAGACCGGACGGGATATCGGTCAAAAGAAGAAATTGGGACAAATTGCAGGTTTGGGAAGCAAATTCACAGGTTTTAGCTCTTCAATGAGGACTCGGAGAGGATTTTTAACCACTTTTTCAGAGAAAAACACAAGAAACTAAGCTTAACTTGCAGTCGGGGTGCGGAATGATAAATACCTGTTTTTTAATGAAAACTGGTTCTTCAACAGGTAATGGATAATGGCAGGAATGTTCTTCAACACGGGCGCAGCGGAATTTCTGAGTAATCTGGTGTATTTGCAGTGAATTTTGAAATTTGCAGCGGGAGCTTAGTCTCTTTCGAAAACCAAAATAACTAAAAAAACGTGAAAAATGGCTTAAAAACAAGTCAAAAGGGTTTTTGTCGTTTTCGAGGTGATGACGTCATTCGATGTACGGGGTGACGTAAGGGAGTGGGACCGGCGGTATTTGATAAGCGGTAAGCGGTGAGCCCGCACCGCTTATGGAGGAAGGCGGTAAAAATCGCAATGGCAGCGATTCCACAGGCTGCTTGCCACGTGGAATGCTGAATAGTCAAACCCGCTCAGTCCCCGCTGGCTAAAAAACTCACATGCGATGGGCAGCGGGATTGATCGGGACCGTTAATCAATGGAGGAATGATCCGACGGCTGGAGGAAAGGGAAACTTGTGCGGTTTGGAAAGTGGGCCCGTCGAGGTTTAAACAAGCTTTGACGTGTAATTTAATCACCCCAGGGAGAAGCTAATAGGCGGGAATGGTTGTTAATTAGTCCAAATGACTAATTAACCCCGTGAATTTTATAAAATGATTTGCGGCGGGGTTTGGCCATGTGGAATACCACGTGGAATGCTGAGTATGATGGCGCGGGGTTCAGTCGTAATCTTTTCTTGTTTTTGGTGTTAAACACATATGTTATGTGTTTAACGTTTTTCTTCATATATTTTATTATACGATGAATAAATTAATATAATTAATTCATCATAGGGGCGGAATGTATATATAAGGTTAGAGTTTTACCAAAGGGTTTTATAAAGCGGGGTATTTAATTGTGCGGGACTATATATGCTTTGGTAAAACATTATAATAAGAGGGTTTTGGGGATATTTATTAGAAAAGGGAGGTATATACATAGGAAAAAGGGATTTAACTAGGGATTTAATACAATAGAGTTTGGTGTTAGCATGAAAAAGGACAAGGAAAATCAAAACATCTTTGTATATCTAAGAAAGTGAAAACTTATGAAGTAAATTGCACATTTTTATCTTCAACACTTAAACTTAGAATAACAAGTTGTTTTGAGGAATTTTATGGAATGTTACATCAGTTTCCTAAGTAAAATAGGATTTTACTTAGGAAAAGTTAAAATGGAAGATAATCAATGATGGATTATTTCAAGTGCTTAGGTCTTTTGATCATTAGGCCGAGGGTCCGGTCCCTCCAGAAGTCAAGGAAATGCCTTGAGCCCCTTCGATCTCAAATTACCTTAGTACTTTTGGGGAAATTAGTAAAACTCTTGAGGGGAAAAAATGATGAGGGAGGTTAATGAATTTGACTTTGCTTGCTGTGATTTTTCAGTGTATTTTCTGCTTTAGTACTTGTGATGAAAGTAAATGATTAACCAACAGGTAGCAGCACCATTCATCAGATAACACTTTTGTAGCACCATCTACCTACCCTATCTACTTAGCACTACCATTTTGTCTTCTTTATTAGGGTGCATTTAGACTTGCAAACCCTTTTCAATCTTTTTCTTTTACATGATGAATCTATCTATTTCTACCCTTATTACATCCAAGGGCTCAGATTAAACTGTTGAGCACCTTTTATTCACTCTACCTAGCTACTTATCTGCCAAGATTAAACTATTTGGCTAGATATTTATTCTCTAATCTAAAACATGAAATTGAAATATGACTAAGCCAAGTTTAAACAGTTTGACTTATTCATGAATTGTGGCAAAAGTTTCACAAGCTGCACACAATTATTTTATTACAATAGATGAAAAAGTAGTGGCATTTAGACTTGCACACTTTCCTTGGTCTATTTTTGCTTGGGGTTCATTTCTTTCTCTTTTTGACCATTTTTATTCTTTTTACCCTTTGATCTTTCTTTTAGGGTATACCCTCTTTACATTTTTTAAATTTTTTGATTTTTTTGGTTTTCAAGAATATGGAACACCTTTGCTCAAGTAAGAAGGGTTGAACATATTCCATACTTCCATCAAGACAATCATGAAAGATGAAACCTATTGATATAGGAGGCTAACACTGGCTCCACTTGGGGATGGCTTTTCCTTGTGGAAAGTCAAGAACAGTAGATCAGATGCCTCAGAATGTCTTCAAACTGAAAGTAAGGAATTTTTCTTCTTCTGGTAGCTTTATTTACATATGATAGTAAAACTTTTTTGGAACTTAGGGCCTTCACTTCGGGCTTCAATTCCAAGAAGTCACCATCCAATCCAAACTGCAGTAACAAAAATATAACAAGCAAACAATATATTATGTACAAGTTAGGAATGTCTAAACATTCTAGTAAATTGGATCAAAATAATGCTTAAGCATTCGACCATTGACTGGTCCTTCTTCAACTTCTGAATTGTCCAAGTCCTTCAAAAAATAAGTATTGTTTCCCCGCAAGGCATGGATGATATAAGGCCCTTTCCACAAGAAATCAAACTTCCCATGTTTCCCTTTTTCTTCTCTTCTAGAATCCCATCTTAGGACCTTGTCTCCTAATTGAAAATCCTCTGCTTTAGTCCTTTTATCAAACATTTTCTTTAGCTTTTCCTGTAAGACTTGTGATCTTTGGTATACCTCTTCTCTGGTTTGTTGTAGGTGGATTGTCTGATTAATTCTTCTTTGCATGTCATTTGGCTCCACTTGAGCCTCTTGAAGTAATTTTATCACAGGGATTCCTAACGATGATGGGAATCTTGCCTCCAAACCATAAACCAATTCATAAGGACTAGTCCCAATGGATTTCTTGGTTGTAAGTCTGTCTGCCCATAATGCATAGGTCAGTTTCTTATGCCAGTTCTTTTTATTCTCCTCCAACAATTTCTTAATGATATTGATCAAACTCTTATTGGAGGATTCTGCTAGTCCATTACCTTGGGGGTAATAGGCTGTTGAATGGCCTAGAGTAATATGATATTTATGGCAGAAATTTATCATTTTCTTTGATTTAAATGCAGCAGCATTATCTGTTATGATCTTTTCTGGACATCCGAATCTTGAAAGTATGTTGGTTTCAAGAAACCCTATGATTACAGAATCATTGGACTGTCTACATGGGATGGCTTCAATCCATTTGGTGAAATAGTCTGTAGCAGTTAAAATCCATCTATGTCGTCCTGAAGAAGGGGGGTGAATCTCTCCAATAAAATCTAAACCCCATTGTTGAAAGGGTCTCTCTGTGGAAACTGGTTTTAAAGGCAGGGGTAACAACTTTCTTTTACCCTCAAATATCTGACATTTGTGACAGCTTGTTACAAATTTCTTTACATCAGAAAATAATGTTGGCCAGTAAAAACCAGCCTTTAAGATTTTGTCTGCAGTAGATTTCCAGTAAAGATGTCCTCCACAATCCCCTGCATGAAATTCATTAAGTACTTTATCAGCTTCATCTTTTAAGAGACAATTCAATAAAATTCCTTCGTGATTCTTCCAAAATAAGGTGCTATCTAAAATACAATATTTTGAAGATGTCATCTTTAAAAATCTTTGCTTAGTTCTGGACAACCCTGGAGGAGCTTGCAGGTTTAAAAGAACATGAATTATATCAGTATACCAGGGTGAATCTAAGAAAGCTTGACTGATCTGGGGAGTCGCCATCTCCTGCTCGTTATCCAGTTCATTGATATCTAAGGCTTGGCAATTGGTTTCTGTCATAAGTTGTGCTAGGCCTTGGCCTTTTATCAGTTTGGTTGGTTTGATTTCAATATCATATTCCAAAATGGTAGCTATCCACTTACCTCGTTTACCTTCAATGCCATCTTGAGTCAAAATATCTTTAACTACTGCATTGGGCACATATGCTATCACGTGAGAATATAATATGTAAACTCTAAAATCTTTGATTGCTTTTACCAATGAAAAAGCCTGTTTTTCCATAATATTGTACTTTAGAGGTGCATCTCTCAGTGCTTTACTAAAAAATGCTATTGGCTTTTCACACCCTTGGTCATCTTTTTGAAGTAAAACAGCTGCAACAGTATGTTCAGAAGCAAATGAAAAAATAATAAAGTCTCTATCAAATTTAGGACTGGTCAAAACTGGTGTTCTTGTTAAAGCCATCTTAATTTCCTCGAATGATTGTTTGGCTTCTACAGTCCAGTCAATGCTTGAATCTTTTCTCAACATGTTAGTTAGTAATCTAAGTAACTCTGCTAGACTAGAAATAAATCTTCTCAAGAAGTTGATTTTTCCTATAAATGCTTGCAATTCTTTTATGTTTCTGGGGTGGGGTATTTGCAAAATTGCTTGAATTCTTTCAGGATCAATCCTAATGCCATCTTTAGAAATGATATGTCCTAAAGCTTTCCTTCTTCCAAACCAAACAATGACTTCTTAGGGTTTAAAGAAATTCCATATTTTCTGCACTTTATAAATACTTGCCTTAGGTGACCTAAATGTTCTTGATCTGTTTTAGAGAAAACGGTCAAATCATCTAAGTAAATAACGAGAAAATCATGTATCTCTTTAGCAAAAGCAATGTCCATCGCTCTTTGAAAGGTAGCTCCTGCATTCTTGAGTCCAAATGGCATTTTGACATATTTAAACGTACCCCATGGTGTGGTAAATGCTGTTTTATCCTGATCATCAGGATGAACCAGAATCTGGTTGTACCCTGAAAATCCATCGAGTAGTGATATTCTCGAAGATCCCACTACCCTTTGCAGAATGTGATCCATTTTAGGTAGAGGATAGTTGTCTTTTAAAGAAACTTTATTCAAATTCCTTAAATCAACACACAGTCTGATTTCTCCTGTCTTTTTTCTGGTTGGTACTAGGTTAGAAACCCATTATGAAAATCTGATAGGAGATATAATCCCTGCTTCAAACATTCTTTTGATTTCCTTTTCAATTGAGGGTAATAAAACAGGATTAATTCTCCTAAGCTTTTGTTTAAAAGGTTTATGGTCTGGTTTCAAAGGTATAGTATGTTGAATGATGGATGTATCATAAGATTTGAGGTCTTCATAACTCCAAGCAAAGACATCCTGGAATTCTTTTAATAGTTCAACATATTTTACCTTCTGATCTTTTGGAAGAGATTTAGACAACTTAACAATTTTTGGATGTTCTGGTGTTCCTACGTTGCATTCCTCCATATCGGCTTTAACAGGTTCCATTTTAGGTCTGAATGGAATATCATTTGAGTCAAATAGATCTTCCAAAGGTGTTAATCCTTTGGGTAATTGATTATCTTTTAAATTGATGATTTGTGTTTCATCTACGACCTCATCAAATTCCATTTGTTTCAAATTTTGCATGTCTTTTTCAGTGAATGCGGTTGGATGCAGCATATGAATTGCATTTTCTCTTGAAATTTCCATTTTTTGTTCTTTTTCTAGATCAATTTTATCAGCAGTCATGTCTTCATCTATATTACAGTTAGAAAACTCATTCTGAAGTGTCAAAAAACTATTGATTTGATGGTTATTCACAAATACTTGCAAATTCAAAACATTGTCGGGTATTGCAGGCCTGTGTCTTATCTCAGCTGAAAACTGATGATTAGGATCAAAAGGCAACTTACATGTACTAGCAAACATTGCTAAACTGTGAGCATGCAAGTTTTGTTTCTTGGGAATCTTGGCAAGTTGAGCTTGTAGAAATGTGTTGAGAATCTCAACAACTGTCTCTCGGTATTGTTTCAGTCTCATGTCCTTTGTTGCACATTCTCCTTTAATTTGTTGGATAATTAGTTCAGAGTCGCCTATGATTGATACCCTAATGCCTCCTAACTTCTTGACATGTTTAAGCCCCAATAAAGGAGCTTCATACTCTGCCATGTTGTTAGTGCATTTGAAATTTAACCTATAAGCATGACCCTCTGCATGATTGTTCTCTACATTGTGTAACCAAATTCCAGCTCCTGCACCTAGTCTGTTTACTGAGCCATCAAACTCTAAATGCCATAGAATTTCATGTTCGTAATCTTCATCAATTGTTTTAATAGATTTTCTGACAAGAGCTAGTTGTTTAGTTGTTTCGGGTTTTTCTTGGTCATCTGGTGTTTCTTTGTTTTCAGATATTTCTTCAATTTTGACAGTGGTTTTGTTTATGATTTCCTTTTCAGGAGCTCCTATTTCAGTAGGAAGATCTGACTCAGCATTGTATAAAATAAAAGAATCCATGTCGGAATGTACAGAATAAACAGGGAAGTTTTCAGGCTTCTCATGGCTACTCACTAAGTACTTCATCAAAGTTTCTCTATATAATCTTTTAGGCTGACCAAATACTGAAATAGTTGCATAAGACATATCTAATTGAATAGATCCTCCAAGTTTAGCACCCCAAGACCTAGACAATAACATACCATATTTGGGTGGAATATCAGCGACTACTATGTCCATTAAAACGGACTTAGCAGGGTATTGGACCAAAGTGACACACAGATCTTTAATTAAACCTAAACATTTTACCTGACTGGAATCAAATGAAAACAAATCTTTGTATGGTCTAGTAATATCCAGATTCAATCTTTCCATTACTGCTTTTGGCATCAAATTGTGAGATGCTCCAGAATCAAGCATTGCATTATGGAGTATCTTGTCATGAACATTCAGGCTTATATAAAATGGAGGAGTTCCCCCACTTTCTGGTTTGCCATTAACCTCAGGGCCAAAAAGAAGTTTGGGTTGATCATCAAGAATATTTACTGAATCATCCAATCCAGTAATATTAATGTTTAAAGACTTGGAAATCTGATTCCTATAGACATCATGTTTAGCCAATTCTGATAAAGGAACATCTATCTTGAGTTTGCCTATTTCAGCTTCTAGATTAAAGGGTTTTTCTGTTTGAGCTTTAACGTTTTGCACAGTTGGATTTTCTCGGTTTACTGGATCTTCAATGTTTTTCTCTTTTTCATGAATGAAGTTTTGCTTTGAAGATGTTTCAGGACTAACTTCCACTGTTTCTTCTACAGTTCCTGCTTGAGGAGATGTATTAGATTGCTGTTTGTCAATTAGTTGGTTGTCAGAGACATCTTCAATTATTGGATTTGAAAAACTAGGAGTTATCCTAGGCAAAATTTGTATTTGGGGAATGTTTTGTACAGGGGAAGTATTTTGTACAGGGGGAAAGTTTTGTTTTCCTTTGACATTTTGTTTTGTGGTTTTCTGTTTATTTTTCTCTGGTACATCTATCCGTCTACTTCTCAAGTTGTACTGCTTATGAACCTCGTAGATTGCTGTGTCATATCCTTCTTTGAAATCAAAAGTCTCACCTGAATGAGTGTGGAATGTTTCATGGATATGATTCTCTTGATCATCCTGAGATAGGAAGATTTTTGATTCATCTTTGTCCTCATTGACATTGTTTATTTCTACATCTTCTGTAGGTCCTTCTGAGGTCGAACCTTCAACAAAGTTTTCTTGGAAAGGTGGTCTAATGTTTTGATCAGGGACATTCTTTCCAATATTTTGGTTCAGATTCCTCCTAAAGTTTGGGTTTCTTGCAACATTCTGGTTATCAGTAGCAGACTTTCTTTCAATGGTTTCCACCCTATCACCTAATCTTTCCATACCTTTAATGATTACATCCGGCTTCTTTTCAAAAGCTGAAGGTTCTTCATTCATAGGCATTCTTCTCTCTGCCCTAGCTCTGGCTCGTTTTTCTATCAGATTTGCTTCTACACTCACCACTATGCTTTGCATTTCCTCTAGTGTTTGTGGAGCTCTTTCCATAAGGGAATAAGCTATATCGGAGTCAAAACCATCTGGAAATTTGACCAACACGTTATTAGGTGGGGGCCTTAGGTTTAGAGGAACTGCATTATATGATTCATTGAATCTTATGATGTAATCTTGTACGGTTTCATTTGGTCTTCTTCTTAATTTTTCAAATTCTGAAAGGATCTGGAGAGGATCCTTCTTTTTCTCCCATCTGTTAAAAAATGCCCTATACAAAGCTTCTAGATCAGCAATACTGTTCGGGGTGAGAGCCCTAAACCAAGTTCTAACTTCTCCAGTAAGACTCTGTACAAAAATTCTCATACGGATATTATCAGTATCAATCTCATAAAACTCAAAGTAATCTGTCATTCTTTTGGTGTGTTGACGTCTTGAAGCAGGTGCTGTTGATGTGATGTAAAAGGTGCACAGGTGTTTGAAAAGTGGCTGAGCTCGGAGATGCTTCAGTTATCACAGAAATGTTTGAGCTTTCTTCAAAGGTTTGCTCAGACTGAAGGGAGTTATGAAATTCTCTGTCAAGATGATGTGAAACAAATCGGTATTGCAACTCTTCAATGAATAAAGGATCTGGAATTAATCTAGATAATTCAGTCTCCGAAAAATTCACAAACAAAGATGTTTCAAATCGGGCATCAAAAGGAATGTCATCAATATATATAATTTTCACAGGACAAGATGCAGATCTAGAGAGTGGTCTAGAACTACCTGTACTTTCCTGACTTCCTCTTTCAGAACTTTCTTGACTTCCTTGTCTTCTAAGAACTCTAGGAATCAGATTAGGATTTTCAAATATCGGTGGTGGATTGGGGTCAGGGTTTGACCTAGTATGTCAAATCCTTTCTGAAGCCAGTTTTCTTAGTTTATGTGTTTTTGGATTTTTGGGTTTTAATTGAAAAGTAAATACAACTTCTACAAATTCTTTAAGAAATAATGATATGTGATTAAGATTTCCTCAAAGATCTGTTTAAACTAGAGACTCTGATTGAAAAATTTGAAACTAAGATTCAACTTATAAGCTAAATCAGAGATAGACTGAAACAGCATTTATTTACTTTTGCATTTGCAGAGCAAAAGCAATTTCAAAGGCTTCCTGACTGATCTTCAGACTCTGTCTATAGCTTATAATTGAAAAATAATAACAAATAAAAATGATTCAGATCCCCAGTATGGTCGCCACTATGTTATCACTCAGGTTTTCCTAGAAGTTGTGTAAGAGGAAAGTATACCCGAGGTAACCACAAACCAACCTTTAGATGCAGAATCTAGCCAATCTGCATCCAGAGAGGGCTCTCTCTTTATGATTTATCTTTGTTCTTGGAAGGTTTTAGGCTAGTTATAGATTCAAGAGTTTGTTTTGGGAAAATGGTGGAATCCACAAAATAAGGGCAAGGTTGAGAGCTTTCAGTCCATTGGGCTATGGAGTCAAAGGATGGCTTTACTGGATTTCTATTCTAAACACAAGATGGTATTACAGGGCAAGATAGCTAGACAGAGAACAATCCTTAAAATTTAAAGTGGGTGGGATGATTTTGAAGGGATGAAAGGCAACTAAGAATCTTTCACCATGTTCAAAGGAAAGAAGTGAATTGACTACAAACAAAGAGCAATAAAGGATTCTTTATTATAGCAATCTACAGTGCTTAAATTAGCGAAGCAGGAGCATTTAAGAATTCATGCTTATAGCTAATTTAGAAGAAAACATTTAGGAACAATCACATTTGAAAACAGAGTACAATTAAGCAAATTCTGTTTCAATCCTTTATGTAAATTATTCAGAAATGGATATGATGGTATTATAAACTAATCTAAAATTTAAGACAAAGGGTAGAAACACTTATTGAACTGTAGTCCAACACATGAATCCTGCAACAAGTCCAGTGCTTCAAATCGTCATCCAGTAAGCCACAAGTAAATCTCTCCAAAAGTTTTTATTCCGAAAATCTTAGTGTTACAGCAGAGTAATCGAATCCACCCTCAACTCTCTCTTTGAGGGTTTATTTATACAAAAAATAATCCTAACAATCTTACTCTATCCTAGCCAATAATCCAGGCTGACTTAAAGCATATTTACAAACAAACAAGAGACACATGGTCTCGTAAATAGAATAATGAGTAACGGCTGATGTGCTGTTGCTTTCTTTATGGAGGTGCTAAGGATAAGTGCTTAAAATAGGGCTCTGTGCTGTCCTTTGCGTATTCCTTTGACTTGTTGAATACTCTTTCTTCTTACGGATACTCTTTAACCTTTCATCTGATACTCTTTCATCTGCTTTTCTATTTTTCTATCATTTGCTCAATAGTAAAGATAAACTTTCATCCTGAAAACATTTTTTACAAAACTTCCAGCATTTCCTTCCACCACTGATCATCTGGTATCATTGTTCTTCTGAGTTTCCTTAAAGTTTCATCTGCTTCAGTAAGTTTATAAAAAGTGGGCTCGTTCGGAAATAGATACTTTATTTCATGCTCCAGATGAAATAGATTCCTCACTTTTTCGTAAATATTTTTCCCAGTTGGTAATGCAGGTTCTGATGAGCTAGTAGAACCTATAGCTGTATTTTTAGCATGAGCTTTTATTCTTTTCTCATAGGTTTCCAAGTCTACTATTTGATCCTCTGTGAGCATGGGACTTGGCAATTCACTGTCCAGCAGAGCTTGAAACTTTTCTCTGAAAACGTTGATATCAACCAAAATGTCTGTACACTTTCTTTCTAGATTTTGCATGAAAGTCCTTTTGGTGAAAACTCTCTTTGCTTCCAAAACTGCACCTGTTCTGTCATCAATTCCTAACAATGCAAGCTGTTGTTTTGTTCTGGAATTCAAAAATTGAATGAGCTGCTGGGCCTGCTCAGGCCTGCCTCTTAATTCATGTCTGGTTCTATTTATTTCTTCTTGTGCTATCTTGACTAACTCATTTTTCTCAAAAATAGCTTGAATCGAGGGCCAAATATCCTTTATTAATTCAATGATGTTGCCCCAAAGAATATCATTTATTTCGTTCAGAGGCTTTTCCAGTGAAAGATCTTTTTGCAAAGCCTCAACCAATTTTTCCAATCTTTTTATTTCCCTGAGGTTGTCAGCAGCTGTCTTTTTGGATGTGTCATATTTTTCCTCCAATTTTGTTAATTGCAATTTTGTTTCATGGAGTTCTGTGACCTTTAGCTGCAAACTCTCCATTTGTTTTATTAAGTCCTCAGAATTCAAATTAGTGTTTACCTGAGGTGTTTGTTTCTGCTGCCCTGTGGTTGTAGTACCTGTTGTTGAAGTCTGCTTGATTATTTCCTGTTCCTGCAATGCTTTCTCCAACTCCTTCTCTGTTTCATTTAGTCGCTCTGTCATCTTTAAGAGCAACTCCATCATTTCTTCCTGTGAATTTCCTTTTATAACTTCCTGTGTCTGAGGGTGCCTCGAGGCAGGTAGTTTCAGCTGTTTTCTGAGTGCTGCTATATCATCCTCTTTCTTTTTTACCAATGCCTCAATGCCTTTAGTGTCTTTGGGATTGTGACCCAAACCAATGATGATCTCTTCTAGAGACTTTATTCTATTATCCTTGGCCTGTGAAGAGGCCCTCTCAATCTTCAATTGTGCAGAAGTGTTATCCAAGGAATCTTGCAGAGTTAAAGCTGCCATGGCTTTGTTAGTGAGAGTAGAATAAATCATTTCCCCTGTTTGCCTATGAAGCTCTATCTGATCCAGGGGATGGATATCTTTTGCTAAAACTTCAAAATTTGTTTTGATGTAATCTGTTGCTGAAGTTGGCTTTGGCACCTTTGCTTTAAAGTGGCTCATTAGCATTTTACCTTGTGAAAGATCAAATGATGACATTAACCTTTGCTGATTGTGAGGAGCCATCTTCATATACTGATCGTATACCTTCATTTTCAATGGTTCATTCTTTGTTTTGATATTAATGAAGGTTTTCTTAATGTCTCCAGTATCTGTCTTTGGCGGTCTAAAAGAAGATACTTCAGTGCTTAAGTGCTTTTGTATCCCTTTCTGGCTTATGTTTGTTTCACTTGCTGTACCTGTTTGCTGACTATCTTCCCTACCATCATCAAATACTTCATCTATAATTTCTACATCTGGAGGTGGATCAGACTTGTGTTTTTTAGCTTGATAAACTTGTGGGGTTCCTTTTGAAGGTGTGGTATCTGGAGCTAGCCTCTTTTTCCCTATTTCCACATTCAGTGGAGTTTGCATCTCTGGAACTTGGATTTGCTTTGCTGGTGTTTGAGAAGTCTGAGATAGTTCTGGTGCTTTGGAACTCTGTGATTTTTCTGCCATGACCAAGGTTTCAATGACCTGAACTATAGGTTCTTTTCCTTTACCCTTGGGCTCAGCTGCTACTGATGGACTATCTTCTTGTAGAGCTTGTTGTAGAGTGGCTGCTGATGATGTGCCAATGTAGGGTACCTGCATTTGATCATATGTTTCTAGGTCAAATTTCTTCTCAACATCTTTCATAAGTTTATTCAATTTGGCAGCTCCACTTCCCTCTTCAACAAGTGTTCCTTTAACCAATTCATCTTGATTTGCATACTGTTCTATGTCAGGAATTCTGTGATGTACATAAGGAGATGACTTATTTTTTAACCTTCTTTCACAAATGAAACCAAAGGGGTCATATGGGACCCAACGGAAAGATGTCTGGAATTTTCTCTCTAATACAAGTTCTTCTTCTCTCTCAGCTTCTCTAGAATTGCAAATGAAAGGACCTAACTGGCTTTTGATCCTTAACTGTGCTTTCTTCTTTACATTGCAGAAATGGATTAAATCTGAGTTATTCATCTGTCTAAAGTATTCCAAAGCAAAAATTCTCATTGGTACATATTTGGGTAACTTGAATGGATGCAATTCACATCCATAAATCCTGATGACTGTATGGTTTTGGTACAAGTACCAATCCCCAACTTTATAACTCTTTGAAAATTGCAGGGTCTTTCTAATCTCAGTACTAAGCCTGGGGGGAGAAACTCCTGTTAACAAGGTTGTAGCAGGATGTACAAACTGATCAATGAATTCTGAATAAGAGTAGGGAGACTCAGAGGACAAATGAATGATGGGGGACCAAAAAATAACAGACCTGGGATTACCTTTAGCATCAAGTTTCTGAACAGGGAAAGGGAATCTGTCTGACTGATAAAAAATCATGAGATGATAGATAACTGAGGAGTACTTAAAAACCTTTTCAGTATCTAGCCTTAAGAATTGATCATGGATTTTGTTGGCAATGAAGGAAGCATAATCATACTTAATCTCAGGAGGCTGCCCAGGGGTAAAGATGGATAGCAAAGCCAGAGTTATCTCATCTACATACTCACTGGTATTGAATCCTAAAACAAAAGATATTATATTCACAATAAGCCTTCCCAATGTATTAAAAAAGTAAAAACCATAGGGGGGAGTCCCTTTTGGCTGATGCTCAGGTAACATGAAATACTGACACATTGCTTTTAATTTCTCTGGGGTTAATTGTCTGGTTTTCTCAATCAACCCTTCCATGGATAAAGGTGCTAATTCTTGCTCTGGCTCAAAGTGTAACATAGCATTTATAGACTGAGGTGTGATAGGGAACAGAACACTTTGATCAGGAGCTAATACAGCTCTTTGTGCGGGATCATAGTTTGCATGACAGTAATGAATGATTTCAGGGAAAATGTGGATTGAAGGAATAAGATATCTTGGGAGATTGGATTCCCATAACCCTATGAGGTCTTGCCCTTTTGAGAATTCGTCTCTACAGCGACAGAAACTCAATCGGGGATTTTCATTGAAACCCAGGTCTTTAATTTGGAAATCTTCATCTACCAGGGGTAAATAGTCCAAATCTCGGTGAGGAGCATTCAATGGAGTGATATTTAAAGCTGTCGGGGCCTCCATTTTGGTTCTTGTGGATTCAAAATGGAGGTTTTAGTTTTTTTCTTGCAGACCGGACGGGATATCTGACAAAAGAGGAAATTGGAACAATTCGCAGGTTTGGGAAGCAAATTCACAGGTTTTAAATCTTCAATGAGGACTCAGAGAGAATTTTTAACCACTTTTTCAGAGAAAAAACAAAGGAAACTAAGCTTGACTTGCAGTCGGGGCGCGAAATGATAAATACCTGTTTTTAGATGGAAACTGGTTCTTTAACAGGTAATGAACAATGGCGGGGACGTTCTTCAACACGGGCGCAGCTGAATTTCGAAGTAAATTGGTGTATTTGCAGTGGAATTTGAAAATTGCAGCGGGAGCTCTGTCTCTTTCAGAAACTAAAAATAACCGAAAAAACACGAAAAATGGCTTATTTACAAGTCAAAAGGGTTTTTGTCTTTTTCGAGGTGATGACGTCATTTGACGTACGGGGTGACGTAGGGAAGTGGGGCCGGCGGTATGCGGTAAGCGGTAAGCGGTGAGCCCGCACCGCTTATGGACGAAGGCGGTAAAGGACGCGGGGGGAGCGATTCCATAGTTTTAACGCCACGTGGAATGTTGACTTTTCAAAAACCGCCCATCCCCCGCTGGTTAACATGCTGGCAAGGGATGGGCAGCGGGATTGATGATCACCGTTGATCAACGAACGGATGATCCAACGGCTGAAAGGGATGGGGACTTGTGCGATTTCAAAGGTGGGCCCGTCGGGGTTTTAAAAAGGTTTTAATGTGTAACGTAATCATCCCGGGGAACAGTTAATAGGCGGCAATGGTTGTTAATTAGTCCAAATGATTAATTAACCCCGTGAAATCATGAAATGGATTGCGGCGGAGCTTGGCCAGGTGGAATGCTATGTGGACGGAACACGGTGGTATAGACTTTCGCAAAGTTTATTGATATGTTTTGGTATTAAACATACTTGTCGTATGTCTAAAGTTTTTTGTATATATATTTTATTATATGATGAATGAATTAATATAATTTATTCATCATAGGGGCGGAATTTATATATAAGGCTATAGTTTTAACCAAAGGGCTTATAAAGCGGGGCGTTTATTTTAAATGTGCGGGAATATATACTTTGGTAAAACATTATAATAAAGGGTTTTGGGGATATTTATTAGAAAAGGGAGTTATATACTTAGGAAAAGGGATTTCACTAGGGATTTAGTATAGTAAAATCAATTTTAATATGAAAAAGGACAAGGAAAATCAAAACATCTTTGTACATCTAAGAAAGTGATAACTTATGAAGTAAATTGCAACATTTTATCTTCAACACTTAACTTAGAATAACAAGTTGTTTTGAGGAATTTTATGGAATGTTGCATCAGTTTCCTAAGTAAAATAGAATTTTACTTTTGAAAAAGTTAAATATGGAAGATAACAATGATGGATTATTTCAAGTGCTTAGGTCTTTTTGATCATTAGGCCGAGGGTCCGGTCCCTCCAAAAGTCAAGGAAATGCCTTGAGCCCCTTTGATTTCCAATTACCTTAGTACTTTTGGGGAAATTAGTAAAACTCTTGAGGGGGGAAAATGATGGGGGAGGTTAATGAATTTGACTTTGCTTGCTGTGATTTTCCAGTGTATTTTCTGCTTCAATACTTATGATGAAAGTAAATGATCAAAAACATGTAGCAGCATCATTCATCAGATAACACTTTGCAGCACCATCTACCTACCCTATCTACTTAACACTACCATTTTTTCTTCTTTATTAGGGTGCATTTAGACTTGCAAACCCTTTTCAATCTTTTCTTTTTTACATGATAAATCTATCTATTTCTACCCTTATTACATCCAAGGGCTCAGATTAAACTGTTGAGCACCTTTATTCACTCTACCTAGCTACTTATCTGCCAAGATTAAACTGTTTGGCTAGATATTTATTCTCTAATCTATAGCATGAAATTGAAATATGACTAAGCCAAGTTTAAACAGTTTGACTTATTCATGAATTGTGGCAAAAGTTTCACAAGCTGCACACAATTGATTTATTACAACAGAGTAAAAAGTAGTGGCATTTGGATTTGCACACTTTCCTTGGTCTATTTTTTTCTTGGGGTTCATTTCTTTCACTTTTTTGACCACTTTATTTTTCTTACCCTTTGATCTTTCTTTTAGGGTATACCCTCTTTACATTTTTTTTTAAATTTTTTGATTTTTTTGGTTTTCAAGAATATGGAACACCTTTGCTCAAGTAAGAAGGTTTGAACATATTCCATACTTCCATCAAGACAATCATGAAAGATGAAACCTATTGATATAGGAGGCTAACAAGAAGTAATAATACTAAAATTCTATTAAGATAACTAGTAATCTAAATTTTATTTTGACACAAATATTCCTCTAATCACTAAAATTAATAGTATATTGTGAATCATTTCCTTTTACCTCTAATACAAAACAGTACAAAAGAGGATTCCAATGAGGATTCCTTGATAATACTATTGACCCTATAAAAAAATAAAAACTTATTAGGAGACTAGTTAAAGTTAATTAATAATAAATTGTGAATCCTTTCCTTTTACCTCTAGTACAAACTAGGCTTGATCCAATGACGATTTCTTGATAATAGTATTCAGCCAAAGTAGAGAAGGGTAAAAAATAAGAATTTATTGGGAGAATAGTTAAAATTATTGAAAAACATAGACAAATAAAGTAGACATTACCATGGATTGAAGAGGTGCAAGGCTAATCCCACAGAGAGCTGTGATTTCCTTTTTGATATTTAGAGGAGGACCCTTGCATGGAATTTTTTTTCTTTCCATCTCTTTTAGGAGTGAGTGTTTTGGATCCATTAAAAAATGCTTTTCTCTTCCCTTTCTCCGAGGAGTTTGAGTAAAACCCACAATATGTATAACATCTCATGAATTAGGGTTAAGAGACCTACTCAGAATAATTATTTCAGAAGTTTTTTTATGCTTTTATGTTGGTACCTAGGTAGGTGATAAAATTGATTCATTTCCTCCCTTAATACTGGATCTCCACACATTACAAATTCAGATGAAGGAATCTGAATTTCTAATATGTGGAGATCGAGTGTCAAGTGAGGAAATGAAGCAACTTCATTACCTAGCATAAACAACTTCTCTAAAAATTATTAGCAGAAAGTCTCCTTAACCTTCCTCAAGATGTCACAGATATTGTAGGTTTTACTCAAACTCTACATAGATGTGGAAGAAAAAAATGTTTTTTTACTGGTTTCAAAATACTGACCCCAGCTAGAGAGTGAACACCCTTTTATGATTAGGAAACGATTCACAATTTACTAGTTTCAAAACACTCTGTCAGCAAAGTTATAAAGAAACGATTCACAATTTACTATTCATTTTAGTGATTAGATGAATATTTTTGTATATTCATTTGTGTGGAAAAAGGAAACTGATATATCAAGTTATGATTTGGAAGAGGCATCCAATACAGTAATAGAGGGGCGCACTGATTAGTCTCATGATAGCATTTCGATGATAACAAAACGTTAACATTAGCATTAACGAACAACTCCAGCTCTGCTAACTCGACCATTAACGTTAACATTAGCATTAACGAACAACTCCAGCTCTGCTAACTCGACCATTAACGTTAACATTAGCATTAACGAAACTCGACCAATGGTAGTTGTTTTTTGTTGCATTACCGCATTGAATTGTTTTTAGTTGCATCGTTTTGCAGATTTCAACCAGATTTCAACCAGATCGAATACTGTGCAGCCTACTCACGCCGCAAACTTTCACGTCAAATTTTAGTCGATCTCTGTGCCTTGTGTGAAAAAGCCGAGAGATGACAGTCGAATTGGTAAAGATTTTGAGAAAGGACAGAGAGATGTTCAAAGTCCGCTAAAGTTGTGTGGCCGGTGATTCAAGTGAGATGCACTCTCTCCAGTACTGAATGGAATGTGTTGGAACTCAAATCTATGACAAAATTTTCTGTTGATGCAAACATAACATCACAACACGGTACTGAATGGAATGTGTTGGAAGGCTATTGAGAATGTGATTCGATTTGCTTGTAGATCGTTCATTCTATGGGCATTCTGATAGCCATAATGAAAGACGCTGGCTTTAGACGGATGTAAGATGCATATTAATATAGAATTTTTTAAACATTTATTCGTATAGGAATTATAAGAACCAAAAGATGAAATAGACGCAAATTTCCTAGAATCAATTATATTTATGTTAGATAAATAATTATTCAATAAATTATCTCAATATCAAAATTTTAGGAAATAAAAAAATATTAGATAACAAATTGAACATTTGTATAGAAAAGTGACTTGGCAATTATTATAAGGTCAATAAGTATAGATATAATGTTCAAATGGTTCAATACAATAATGGAGCATTTTTCCAATTAGTGCATGCATGGGAGGGTCACTATATCTTAATGGGATGGTAAATATGATAGGGTAAGTGGCTATAAACACCCACAATATTTATGATGGGATATAATACACCTGGGAACCAGATGGATGGGTGAAGTGATGGGAAAATGTGGCCTTGGAATGAACTAGCCCTATAGCCTAACGTAGATGGGGTGGGGTTCCTATATGACTATGAAAGAAAGACCCACTAGTCAATGAGTGGAGAATGAAGAACAATTCACACACACTTATGATAACTTTTCTATTACATAAACATAAAATCAATTCTAGATAAAAAATAATGGTAATTTTATTTGAAATAAGAAAAATACAGTAAATAAATTAGAAAAAATGACTATGCCTAAGGGGAGAAGTACATAATTATTGAAGCATCCTTTTAGGATTCTCCCTCACTTAAGGACATAAATGTTTTCCAACAATAAAATAGTAGAAACAATAAAACTCCAAAATAAAAATTAGTGGAAATATAAAAATACATATAAAAACATAAACATTGAATATTCGAGTACACTACATCCATTAAAATGCATAAATGAAATAAAATGTGATAAATCTAACGTGAAACGTGACACACGTCCATAGACACCTCCATAAAAGCATAAAATCTTAACCTCTTTATAAAGAAAAATCTTTGAAATAAAATGTGACTTATTTCTCATGGTACTACCTCACCTTTTTTATATACAAAAGATATCAGGGAACTATATCAAACTAATACATGTGGGATAATGTGGTTTCACCTTGTTATAAAATAAATGTTTAAAATCTTATTTAGCTGATGATGAATGTGGGATTTACATGTTTTACATAAAATTAGAGTTTGTTTTCACATAATCTAAACATTATTAATTCACAAAGAAACACATTCTAATTGTGTGGGTGCTTCTACATTCAAAATAAGATTAATTATATCTTTTCTAAGACAAGAGAAGCTAACAACATTTTTATAATTTTATTTCTACAATTTATTAATACATTTAAAAAAGAGTAGTCCCTATTTCAAGACTAGAAAAATCACCATAGATGGTAGTGTAAGTTATGAGACTGTTAAGGTTACATGCTGCAAGAGGATGGGTCAGCTTTTGTTGGATGGTGATTTAAAGAAAACTAAACATGACTAGTGAAATCATTATTCCTATTTCATAATAAGATCAATTTAATATCAAAGTCAATTTGATTGGGGATTTTCTATATCCATGTTCTAAAATTTTAAATTGTCCGACAAAATATCGATGAAATTTCAAATAAATTATCGAATAGAGTAATCCAATTCACAATAGTTCTATACATTCTTATATATATTACCAACCCATTCCATGATGAAATATATGTAAGAAGACATCCTCGTATAGATAAAAACTTTGTACACTCTGTTTCTTTCCTGTATACAATTATAAATGGAACATGTTAGAAATTTTACTATGTAACTATGGACTAGACATGATACTAGCCAATTAATGGTTATCTAATACAAATGATTGTTTTTCATCATGGTCATGATTGTTTTTTCACATTCTCACTTGGAATCCTACCTCAGCTTGTCATATTGTCTAACAACCTTTTCTTTCCTTTAGATGGAATTTTATTTAAGTGTTGTGGAAAAAAATTAACAAATATTTATATGTGCATTTTATTATATGAAACCAACTAAATAATGATTGCAAAATGATAAAGCTAACTTAACTATAGCCTTGACCCCTTTTATACGAGGGTTCATGATATTTGGATTTTCTTATTCCTAAATACTCCTAATTAATGTATATTTAATTTTTATACATAACATTTCCTTTTTCCGAGTAGAAAATATTTTTCCTAAAATTGTTGGTAACCATGGATATTGTGGTAGGTTCTTCATTACTCAAGAATGGATTCACTTTTCTCTTGTGGAAATGATAGCTTATATTTCCACTACACCTTCTCCTTCATTATTCAATTTACTAAGTGTTATTTGATGCTTTCCTAACATATTTAAAAAAAAAAAAAAAAAAAAATTGGAAAATGTTATGGATGACACTTGTTTCAATTAGTTTGAAACAATAAGCTACTCAAATTATTTTCTTGATAATTGGATATGGTTCATAGAGTTGATTCTAGCTTGTTTGTTCATTATTGGTTTAATGATAGTTGTTTGTAAGGTTGAAGATTGACATATAACCAATCACTTTAGCTAAATCATCTTTAGGATCTATGTTTGTAGTCTTGTTGTTTCATATGGTTTCATGTAATATTTAATATATTTTCTTTATTTTATAAACAATTTTATGTTCCCCTCTAGTTTATGAACAAGTTTTTGTACCACCATTCTTCTAGATGTAACCATTTAGACCATTTAGAGTGCTTGCTTGTTAGAAAATAGGTAAGATATGCTTCCAAATATTTACTGATAATTTCAAATTTTACATTTATCTAGCCTGGTAGGATGAGCTCAAGTTGAGATATGTACCAATTTGTTTGAAGAACTACTTCTTAAATTTTCCCTTAAATTTTCTATCTTGATCACTAATAATGATCTTTCAAAACTCATGCAATTTGTAAATGTTTGAAAAAAATATTTCATGAATTTTTTTTTAGTATGAACTTTTTATAACCATGAATTGTGAATATTTGGGGATTCAATCTCTATAAGGATTTTAACCTTCCATTTCACATGGATACCCCATCAATGAAGTCTATCACTATTTCTTATCATTTCTAGTTTGGCATGTGCACTAAGTTGAGCAATCATGGTCTCAAATTCTTTCCAGTTTTGTTTCTTAATAATTTATTATAATTTTCACCATATTTTTAAATTTATTTAGACATCCACTTTCAAAGAAATGATTTGCATATATTATAGTAGGTTTTGCAGAATCCCACATGTGCAATTTCTACTGAGACATGACACTCCTTAAAAACTTTAATTTTGAATTTGATGTAGGACCTAGATATATTCATCCCTTATACCAAAGGATTCCATTTCTCCCTTTGAGTTTTGAATTTTGAATAAGACTATTGATTAGGCTACATATATTGGGATTCTTCTATGGAAATATAGTTGATATTGTAAGTAATGATGGGTATTCATCCTTTTGTCATAAAGCATCAATTGCAAAATTGTCCTTTTCCATCTTATGGAGTTTTTATATTTTATCCAATAGTTTTTGTTTTTTTTTTATATATTGTTTTATGTTTAAAATTTATTGTAGGTTATTTTGATCCATGCCTATAATATATTTTGTCTATTTGGTTACGATATGCATGATAGAAAAAATCTTTTTATCATATGTTGACTTCAAAGGCTCCCTCTTATTTAATTCTATGCTCTCAAAAGTTATGGGATGACCATCGTGCGTTAGTACAGCTCTTAATTAAAACTTGAAAGCATCACATTCAATTACAAAAGGTTTTGAAAAATCATGGGTTGATAACACCTATGTTGAAAACATAACTTTCTTTAATATTTAAAAACATTGTTATGCTTGACCATCCCATATGAACCAATTTTTCTATAAAATATTTCTGTGAGGAACAATTATTTGGGAATAATTTGAAATAAATAGAAGGTAATATCTAGTCAATGCTAAAAATCATCTTAATCTATAGATGTTAGTTGGTTTAAGTTATACCATTAATAATTCTTTGGATATTATTTGTCTAAGATATACTACTTCTTCTTTTCCAAAACTTCATTTAGACATATTTGCATAAAATGTTGGCAATATGATGCAGAGTGTTGTCCTCGATGGCAACCTACTTGATAAAGTTGATGGCAACCTATTTGATGAAGTTGTTCTTGATGGAAACCTACTTGATGAGTTAAGGGGGAGATTGTTGGCAATGTGATACAATGTATTGACTTTGTTGGAACCTGCTTGATGAAGTTGTCCTCGATGGACATGATGTATAGATCCATTCAGAAGTAGCAGAAGAAAGGAATTCAGAAAGTGCCAGAATAATGTTGAACAAGGTATGTCACAAGGCATACATGGTTTTATTAAGTAGAAGCCACGTATGTACGTGGAAATGAACGTGCCAAGTAGCGTATGCAAATTTGCGCTCTATTTTATAAAACCAGGGGGTATTACCATGGTATTGGCCCAAAGTATTGAGCGCCTGATTATCTATTTGATCCCGTCCAGGAATACCGTCAGTGGTTGAGTGGTTTTGACTCATGGTATTGATAAAGGCCATATATATTTAAGGAGAAGAAAATGTGTAAATTAAAGAATCCTACATCCATCTTAATTGTACATCTCGAAGCACTAAGGCTTATCAAATCTATTGGGATTCAATGTCAAGATTTATCTAGGTTGGTTTACTTTTCTCTCTTTTAAATAAGCCATATTCCACACAAATACTATAGGTTGTCAATACCATAGGTGGTAGTAATATTAGTTATTATTATTGTTTATTTTTATTTTGACAAAATTGAAATGCTTACATTACAACACATTACTCTTTTTATTTTATTTTTTATTTTTTATTTTTAAATTTAATCCCCCCCCCTATCAAAGACATTTTATTTAAGTTTAATAACATTTTATTTATCATCTATAAATAGTTAGATTTTAATAAATAATAATATATGAAAAATAAATAGATAAATTTAATTTAAATAAAGATTATATTAATTTTTAATAATTATTTTCATAAATATAATTAAATAGAAGTTATAATACTAAAAATTCTATTAAGATAACTAGTAATCTAAATTTTATTTTGACACAAATATTCTCTTAATCGCTAAAATTAATAGTATATTGTGAATCATTTCTTTTACCTCTAATACAAACAAGACAAAAGAGGATTCCAATGAGGATTCCTTGATAATACTATTGACCCTATAAAAAAATAAAAACTTATTAGGAGACTAGTTAAAGTTAATTAATAATAAATTGTGAATCCTTTCCTTTTACCTCTAGTACAAACTAGGCTTGATCCAATGACGATTTCTTGATAATAGTATTCAGCCAAAGTAGAGAAGGGTAAAAAATAAGAATTTATTGGGAGAATAGTTAAAATTATTGAAAAACATAGACAAATAAAGTAGACATTACCATGGATTGAAGAGGTGCAAGGCTAATCCCACAGAGAGCTGTGATTTCCTTTTTGATATTTAGAGGAGGACCCTTGCATGGAATTTTTTTTCTTTCCATCTCTTTTAGGAGTGAGTGTTTTGGATCCATTAAAAAACGCTTTTCTCTTCCCTTTCTCCGAGGAGTTTGAGAAAAACCCACAATATGTATAACATCTCATGAATTAGGGTTAAGAGACCTACTGAGAATAATTATTTCAGAAGTTTTTTTATGCTTTTATATTGGTACCTAGGTAGGTGATAAAATTGATTCATTTCCTCCCTTAATACTGGATCTCCACACATTACAAATTCAGATGAAGGAATCTGAATTTCTAATATGTGGAGATCGAGTGTCAAGTGAGGAAATGAAGCAACTTCATTACCTAGCATAAACAACTTCTCTAAAAATTATTAGCAGAAAGTCTCCTTAACCTTCCTCAAGATGTCACAGATATTGTAGGTTTTACTCAAACTCTACATAGATGTGGAAGAAAAAAATGTTTTTTTACTGGTTTCAAAATACTGACCCCAGCTAGAGAGTGAACACTCTTTTATGATTAGGAAACGATTCACAATTTACTAGTTTCAAAACACTCTGTCAGCAAAGTTATAAAGAAACGATTCACAATTTACTATTCATTTTAGTGATTAGATGAATATTTTTGTATATTCATTTGTGTGGAAAAAGGAAACTGATATATCAAGTTATGATTTGGAAGAGGCATCCAATACAGTAATAGAGGGGCGCACTGATTAGTCTCATGATAGCATTTCGATGATAACAAAACGTTAACATTAGCATTAACGAACAACTCCAGCTCTGCTAACTCGACCATTAACGTTAACATTAGCATTAACGAACAACTCCAGCTCTGCTAACTCGACCATTAACGTTAACATTAGCATTAACGAAACTCGACCAATGGTAGTTGTTTTTTGTTGCATTACCGCATTGAATTGTTTTTAGTTGCATCGTTTTGCAGATTTCAACCAGATTTCAACCAGATCGAATACTGTGCAGCCTACTCACGCCGCAAACTTTCACGTCAAATTTTAGTCGATCTCTGTGCCTTGTGTGAAAAAGCCGAGAGATGACAGTCGAATTGGTAAAGATTTTGAGAAAGGACAGAGAGATGTTCAAAGTCCGCTAAAGTTGTGTGGCCGGTGATTCAAGTGAGATGCACTCTCTCCAGTACTGAATGGAATGTGTTGGAACTCAAATCTATGACAAAATTTTCTGTTGATGCAAACATAACATCACAACACGGTACTGAATGGAATGTGTTGGAAGGCTATTGAGAATGTGATTCGATTTGCTTGTAGATCGTTCATTCTATGGGCATTCTGATAGCCATAATGAAAGACGCTGGCTTTAGACGGATGTAAGATGCATATTAATATAGAATTTTTTAAACATTTATATAAATTTTACAGTTTAAACTGCTAAAAGGGCATTGGGCCTTTTTATCCAACCCAATCCTCTCTACAATTATTCGTATAGGAATTATAAGAACCAAAAGATGAAATCGACGCAAATTTCCTAGAATCAATTATATTTATGTTAGATAAATAATTATTCAATAAATTATCTCAATATCAAAATTTTAGGAAATAAAAAAATATTAGATAACAAATTGAACATTTGTATAGAAAAGTGAATTGGCAATTATTATAAGGTCAATAAGTATAGATACAATGTTCAAATGGTTCAATACAATAATGGAGCATTTTTCCAATTAGTGCATGCATGGGAGGGTCACTATATCTTAATGGGATGGTAAATATGATAGGGTAAGTGGCTATAAACACCCACAATATTTATGATGGGATATAATACACCTGGGAACCAGATGGATTGGTGAAGTGATGGGAAAATGTGGCCTTGGAATGAACTAGCCCTATAGCCTAAAGTAGATGGGGTGGGGTTCCTATATGACTATGAAAGAAAGACCCACTAGTCAATGAGTGGAGAATGAAGAACAATTCACACACACTTATGATAACTTTTCTATTACATAAACATAAAATCAATTCCAGATAAAAAATAATGGTAATTTTATTTGAAATAAGAAAATTACAGTAAATAAATTAGAAAAAATGACTATGCCTAAGGGGAGAATTACATAATTATTGAAGCATCCTTTTAGGATTCTCCCTCACTTAAGACATAAATGTTTTCCAACAATAAAATAGTAGAAACAATAAAACTCCAAAATAAAAATTAGTGGAAATATAAAAATACATATAAAAACATAAACATTGAAATTTACAAAGTGAAAGAATATGCTTAGTAAAAATCTAACTTCAAACCTAAAAGATTCGAGCATCCCTACATGCATAAAAACATAAATGAAATAAAATGTAATAAATCTAACTTGAAACATGACTACAAAATATTTGAAATAAAATGTGACGTATTTCTCATGGTACTACCTGACCTTTTTTATATACAAAATATATCAAGGAACTATATGAAACTAATACATGTGGGATAATGTCATTTCACTTTGTTATAAAATAAATGTTTAAAATCTTATTTAGCTGATGATGAATGAGGAATTTATATGTTTTACATAAAATTAGAGTTTGTTTTCACGTAATCTAAACATTATTAATTCACAAAGAAACACGTTCTAATTCTGTGGGTGCTTCTACATTCAAAATAAGGTTAATTATATCTTTTCTAAGCCAAGAGAAGCTAACAACATTTTTATAATTTTATTTCTACAATTTATTAATACATTTAAAAAAGAGTAGTCCCTATTTCAAGACAAGAAAAATTGATAGACGGTAGTGTAAGTTATGAGACTGTTAAGGTTACATGCCCCAAGAGGATGGGTCATCTTTCCTTGGATGGTGATTTAAAGAAAATTAAACATGACTAATGAACTCATTATTCCTCTTTGATAATAAGATCAATTTAATATCAAAGTGAGTTTGATTGGGGATTTTCTATATCCATGTTCTAAAATTTTAAATTGTCCCACAAAATATCAATGAAATTTCAAATAAATTATAGAATAGAGTAATCCAATTCACAATAGTTCTATACATTCTTATATATATTACCAACCCATTCCATGATGAAATATAGGTAAGAAGACATCCTGGTATAGATAACAACTTTGTACACTCTGTTTCTTTCATGTATACAATTATAAATAGACAATGTTAGAATTTTTACTATGTAACTATGGACTAGACATGATACTAGCAGATTAATGGTTATCTAATACAAATGATTGTTTTTCATCATGGTGATAACTGTTTTTTCACACTCTCACTCGGAATCCTACCTCAGGTTGTCATATTGTTTAACAACCTTTTCTTTCCTTTAGATGGTATGTTATTTAAGTGTTGTGGAAAAAAATTAACAAATATTTATATGTGCATTTTATTATATGAAAGCAACTAAATAATGATTGCACAATGATAATGCTAATTTAACTATAGCATTGAGCCCTTTTATATGAGGTTTGATGATATTTTGATCTATTTATTCCTAAATACTCTTAATTAATGTATATTTAATTTTTATATATAACATTTCCTTCTTCTAAAGAAAATATTTTTCCTAAAATTGTAAGTAACCATGGATACTTTTGACTAAAAATTTACATTTCCTAAGACATATTTTCTTGCCTTAGGTTCTTCATTACTCAAGAATGGAATCAATTTTCTATTGTGGAAATGATAGTTTATATTTCCACTACATCTTCTCCTTCATTATTCAATTTAGGAAGTGGTGTTTGATGCTTTCTTAACCTATTTTTTGAAAAAAAAAATGGAAAATGTTATGGATGACACTTGTTTCAATTAGTTTGAAACAATAACTTGAATTATTTTCTTATAATTTGATATCATCCATAGTATTGATTCTAGCTTGTTTGTTCCATATTGTTTTAATGATAGTTGTTTTTAAGGTTGAAGATTGACGTATACCCAATCTCCTTAGCTAAATTATATTTAGGATCTATGTTTGTAATCTTGTTGTTTCATATGGTTCCATGTAATATATATATATATATATATTTATTTTATAAGCAATTTTTTGTTCCCCCGTAGTTTGAGAAAAAATTTTGTACCACCATTCTTCTAGATGTAAACTTATTTATCTATTCAGAGTGTCTTTGTTTGTTAAAAGAAAAGATATGCCTAAATATTTATTGATAATTTCAAAATGACAATTATCTAGGGTGGTAGGATGAGCTCAACTTGAGATATGTGCCATTTTGTTTGAAGAAATACTTCTTAAAATTTTCGTTAAATTTTCCATTTTGATCACTAATAATGATCTTTGAAAACTCATGCAATTTGTAAATGTTTGAGAAAAATATTTCATCTATTTTTTTTGAGAATATGAACTTTGTATACCCATGAATTGTGAATATTTGGTGATTCAATCTCAAGAAGGATTTTAACCTTCCCATTTCACATGGGTACCCCATCAATGAAGTCCACTATTTCTTATCATTTCTAGTTTGGGTTGTGCACTAAGTTGAGAAATCATGGTCTCAAACTCTTTTCATTTTTGTTTCTTAAGAACTTACTACTTTTTTCCACATATTTTCAAATTTATTTATACATACACTTTGAAAGAAATGATTGATATATATTATAGTAGGTTTTGGAGAATCCCACATGTACAATTTCTATTGAGACATGACACTCGTTGAG
Source organism: Pinus albicaulis (assembly GCA_034641835.2). Lineage (NCBI taxonomy): Eukaryota > Viridiplantae > Streptophyta > Pinopsida > Pinales > Pinaceae > Pinus > Pinus albicaulis. Next base: position 7,618 of record JAXQQM020070872.1, on the reverse strand, counting down.
AACTTTAATTTTGAATTTGAAGTAGGACCTAGATAAATTCATCCCTTATACCAAAGGATTTAGTTTCTCCATTTGAGTTTTGAATTTTGAATAGCACTATTGATTAGGCTACATATATTTGGATTGTTCAGGTATTCACTTCGAATTTCATCTAGCCATTCTGGAACTATAGTTGATATTGTAAGTAATGACTGGTCTCCTTCCTTTCGTAATAAAGCATCAATTGAAACATTATCCTTTCCCATCTTATGGAGTTTTTATGTTTTATCAAACAGTTTTGGTTGTTTTTCTCATATATTTTCTTTATGTTGTAAAATTTATTGTAGATTATTTTGATCCAAACCTATAATATTTTGTTTCCATTTGGTTAGGGTATGCATGATAGAAAATATATTTTTATCATATGTTGACATCAAAGGCTGTTGTTATTTAATTTTATGCTCTCAAAAGTTATGGGATGACGATAGTGCATTAGTAATACTCCTAATCAAAACTCGAAAGCATCACATTTAGTTACAAAAGGTTTTAAAAATCAAATGGGAGCAACACCTATGTTGAAAACATAACTTTATTTAATATTTAAAAACATTGTTATGCTTGATCATCCCATATGAACCAATTTTTCTATAAATATTTATGAGAAATAATTATTTAAATAATTTGAAATAAATAGAAGGTAATATCTAGTCAATGCTAAAATCATCTTAATCTCCATAGATGTGAGTTGGTTTAAGTTATTCTTTTATTTTCATATTATTAGATATACCATTAATAATTCTTGACATATTTTATCTAAGATATACTACTTTTCCAAAACGCTATTTAGACATATTTGCATAAAATGTTGGCAATATGATGAAAAGTGTTGTCCTTGATGGCAACCTACTTGATAAAGTTGATGCAACCTATTTGATGAAGTTGTTCTCGATGGAAACCTACTTGATGAGTTAAGGGGGAGATTGTTGGCAATGTGATACAATGTATTGACTTTGATGGAACCTGCTTGATGAAGTTGTCCTTGATGGACATGATGTATAGATCCATTCAGAAGTAGCAGAAGAAAGGAATTCAGAAAGTGCAAGAATAATGTTGAACAAGGTATGTCACAAGGCATACGCGGTTTTATTAAGTAGAAGCCACGTATGTTCCACGAACGTGCCAAGTAGCGTATGCAAATTTGCGCTCTATTTTATAAAACCAGGGGGTATTACCATGGTATTGGCCCAAAGTATTGAGCGCCTCATTATCTATTTGATCCCGTCCAGGAATACCGTCAGTGGTTGAGTGGTTTTGACTCATGGTATTGATAAAGGCCATATATATTTAAGGAGAAGAAAATGTGTAAATTAAAGAATCCTACATCCATCTTAATTGTACATCTCGAAGCACTAAGGCTTATCAAATCTATTGGGATTCAAAGTCAAGATTTATCTAGGTTGGTTTACTTTTCTCTCTTTTAAATAAGCCATATTCCACACAAATACTATAGGTTGTCAATACCATAGGTGGTAGTAATATTAGTTATTATTATTGTTTATTTTTATTTTGACAAAATTGAAATGCTTACATTACAACACATTACTCTTTTTATTTTATTTTTTATTTTTTATTTTTAAATTTAATTTCCCTTATTGAAGACATTTTATTTAAGTTTAATAACATTTTATTTATCATCTATAGTTAGTTAGATTTTAATAAATAATAATATATGAAAAATAAATAGATAAATTTAATTTAAATAAAAGATTGTATTAATTTCTTAATAATTATTTTCATAAATATAATTAAATAGAAGTAATAATACTAAAATTCTATTAAGATAACTAGTAATCTAAATTTTATTTTGACACAAATATTCCTCTAATCACTAAAATTAATAGTATATTGTGAATCATTTCCTTTTACCTCTAATACAAAACAGTACAAAAGAGGATTCCAATGAGGATTCCTTGATAATACTATTGACCCTATAAAAAAATAAAAACTTATTAGGAGACTAGTTAAAGTTAATTAATAATAAATTGTGAATCCTTTCCTTTTACCTCTGGTACAAACTAGGCTTGATCCAATGACGTTTCTTGATAATAGTATTCAGCCAAAGTAGAGAAGGGTAAAAAATAAGAATTTATTGGGAGAATAGTTAAAATTATTGAAAAACATAGACAAATAAAGTAGACATTACCATGGATTGAAGAGGTGCAGGGCTAATCCCACAGAGAGCTGTGATTTCCTTTTTGATATTTAGAGGAGGACCCTTGCATGGAATTTTTTTTCTTTCCATCTCTTTTAGCAGTGAGTGTTTTGGATCCATTAAAAAACCCTTTTCTCTTCCCTTTCTCCGAGGAGTTTGAGTAAAACCCACAATATGTATAACATCTCATGAATTAGGGTTAAGAGACCTGCTGAGAATAATTATTTCAGAAGCTTTTTTATGCTTTTATGTTGGTACCTAGGTAGGTGATAAAATTGATTCATTTCCTCCCTTAATACTGGATCTCCACACATTACAAATTCAGATGAAGGAATCTGAATTTCTAATATGTGGAGATAGAGTGTCAAGTGAGGAAATGAAGCAACTTCATTACCTAGCATAATCAAACTCTACATAGATGTGGAAGAAAAAAATGTTTTTTACTGGTTTCAAAATACTGACTCCAGTTAGACAGTGAACACTCTTTTATGATTAGGAAACGATTCACAATTTACTGGTTTCAAAACACTCTCTCACCAAAGTTATAAAGAAACTATTCACAATTTACTATTCATTTTAGTGATTAGATGAATATTTGTGTATATTCATTTGTGTGGAAAAAAGAAACTGATATATCAAGTTATGATTTGGAAGAGGCATCCAATACAGTAATAGAGGGGCGCACTGATTAGTCTCATGACAACATTTCGATGATAACAAAACGTTAACATTAGCATTAACGAACAACTCCAGCTCTGCTAACTCGACCATTAACGTTAACATTAGCATTAACGAAACTCGACCAATGGTAACTGTTTTTAGTTGCATTACCGCATTGAATTGTTTTTAGTTGCATCGTTTTGCAGATTTCAACCAGATTTCAACCAGATCGAATACGCCGCAAACTTTCACGTCAAATTTTAGTCGATCTCTGAGCCTTGTGTGAAAAAGCCGACAGATGACAGTTGAATTGGTAAAGATTTTGAGAAAAGACAGAGAGATCTTCAAAGTCCGCTAAAGTTGTGTGGCTGATGATTCAAGTGAGATTCGGTAGGTGCACTCTCTCCAACTCAAATTTATGACAAAATTTGCTGTTGATGCAAACATAACATCACAACACGATACTGAATGGAATGTGTTGGAAGGCTATTGAGAATGTGATTCGATTTGCTTGTAGATCGTTCATTCTATGGGCATTCTGATAGCCATAATGAAAGACGCTGGCTTTAGACGGATGTAAGATGCATATTAATATAGAATTTTTTAAACATTTATATAAATTTTACAGTTTAAAGTGCTAAAAGGGCATTGGGCCTTTTTATCCAACCCAATCCTCTCTACAATTATTCGTATAGGAATTATAAGAACCAAAAGATGAAATCGACGCAAATTTCCTAGAATCAATTATATTTATGTTAGATAAATAATTATTCAATAAATTATCTCAATATCAAAATTTTAGGAAATAAAAAAATATTAGATAACAAATTGAACATTTGTATAGAAAAGTGAATTGGCAATTATTATAAGGTCAATAAGTATAGATACAATGTTCAAATGGTTCAATACAATAATGGAGCATTTTTCCAATTAGTGCATGCATGGGAGGGTCACTATATCTTAATGGGATGGTAAATATGATAGGGTAAGTGGCTATAAACACCCACAATATTTATGATGGGATATAATACACCTGGGAACCAGATGGATTGGTGAAGTGATGGGAAAATGTGGCCTTGGAATGAACTAGCCCTATAGCCTAACGTAGATGGGGTGGGGTTCCTATATGACTATGAAAGAAAGACCCACTAGTCAATGAGTGGAGAATGAAGAACAATTCACACACATTTATGATAACTTTTCTATTACATAAACATAAAATCAATTCCAGATAAAAAATAATGGTAATTTTATTTGAAATAAGAAAATTACAGTAAATAAATTAGAAAAAATGACTATGCCTAAGGGGAGAAGTACATAATTATTGAAGAATCCTTTTAGGATTCTCCCTCACTTAAGGACATAGATGTTTTCCAACAATAAAATAGTAGAAACAATAAAACTCCAAACTAAAAATTAGTGGAAATATAAAAATACATATAAAAACATAAACATTGAAATTTACAAAGTGAAAGAATATGCTTAGTAAAAATCTAACTTCAAACCTAAAAGATTCGAGCATCCCTACATCCATAAAAACATAAATGAAATAAAATGTAATAAATCTAACTTGAAACATGACTACAAAATATTTGAAATAAAATGTGACGTATTTCTCATGGTACTACCTGACCTTTTTTATATACAAAATATATCAAGGAACTATATGAAACTAATACATGTGGGATAATGTCATTTCACTTTGTTATAAAATAAATGTTTAAAATCTTATTTAGCTGATGATGAATGAGGAATTTATATGTTTTACATAAAATTAGAGTTTGTTTTCACGTAATCTAAACATTATTAATTCACAAAGAAACACATTCTAATTCTGTGGGTGCTTCTACATTCAAAATAAGGTTAATTATATCTTTTCTAAGCCAAGAGAAGCTAACAACATTTTTATAATTTTATTTCTACAATTTATTAATACATTTAAAAAAGAGTAGTCCCTATTTCAAGACAAGAAAAATTGATAGATGGTAGTGTAAGTTATGAGACTGTTAAGGTTACATGCCCCGAGAGGATGGGTCATCTTTCCTTGGATGGTGATTTAAAGAAAATTAAACATGACTAATGAACTCATTATTCCTCTTTGATAATAAGATCAATTTAATATCAAAGTGAGTTTGATTGGGGATTTTCTATATCCATGTTCTAAAATTTTAAATTGTCCCACAAAATATCAATGAAATTTCAAATAAATTATAGAATAGAGTAATCCAATTCACAATAGTTCTATACATTCTTATATATATTACCAACCCATTCCATGATGAAATATAGGTAAGAAGACATCCTGGTATAGATAACAACTTTGTACACTCTGTTTCTTTCATGTATACAATTATAAATAGACAATGTTAGAATTTTTACTATGTAACTATGGACTAGACATGATACTAGCAGATTAATGGTTATCTAATACAAATGATTGTTTTTCATCATGGTGATAACTGTTTTTTCACACTCTCACTGAGAATCCTACCTCAGGTTGTCATATTGTTTAACAACCTTTTCTTTCCTTTAGATGGTATGTTATTTAAGTGTTGTGGAAAAAAATTAACAAATATTTATATGTGCATTTTATTATATGAAAGCAACTAAATAATGATTGCACAATGATAAAGCTAACTTAACTATAGCCTTGACCCCTTTTATATGAGGGTTCATGATATTTTGATTTCCTTATTCCTAGATTCTCTTAATTAATGTATATTTAATTTTTATACATAACATTTCCTTTTCTCTGAGGAAAATATTTTTCCTAAAATTGTAGGTAACCATGGATATTGTGGTAGGTTCTTCATTACTCACGAATTGAATCATTTTTCTCTTGTGGAAATGATAGCTTATATTTCCACTACACCTTGTCCTTCATTATTCAATTTACTAAGTGTTATTTGATGCTTTCCTAACATATTTTTTGAAAAAAATAAAAAAATTTGAAAATGTTATGGATGACACTTGTTTCAATTAGTTTGAAACAATAAGCTACTCGAATTATTTTCTTGATAATTGGATATGGTCCACAGATTTGATTCTAGCTTGTTTGTTCATTATTGTTTTAATGATAGTTGTTTTTAAGGTTGAAGATTGACATATATCCAATCTCTTTAGCTAAATTATCTTTAGGATCTATGTTTGTAGTCTTGTTGTTTCATATGGTTTCATGTAATATATATATATTTTTTTATTTTATAAACAATTTTTTGTTCCCCTGTAGTTTATGAAAAAAAATTTGTACCACCATTCTTCTAGATGTAACCATTTAGACCATTCAGAGTGCTTGTTTGTTAGAAAATAGGTAAGATATGCTTCCAAATATTTATTGATAATTTCAAATTTCACATTTATCTAGCCTGGTAGGATGAGCTCAAGTTGAGATATGTACCAATTTGTTTGAAGAACTACGTCTTAAATTTTCCCTTAAATTTTCCATCTTGATCACTAATAATGATCTTTGAAAACTCATGCAATTTGTAAATGTTTGAAAAAAGTATTTCATCAATTTTTTTTTAGAGTATGTACTTTTTATACCCATGAATTGTGAATATTTGGGGATTCAATCACTATAAGGATTTTAACCTTCCATTTCACATGGCTACCCCATCAAGGAAGTCTGTCACTATTTCTTATCATTTCTAGTTTGGGATGTGCACTAAGTTGAGCAATCATGCTCTCAAACTCTTTCTAGTTTTGTTTCTTAAGAATTTACTATAATTTTCCCCATATTTTTAAATTTATTTAGACATCCACTTTCAAAGAAATGATTAGCATATATTATAGTAGGTTTTGTAGAATCCCACATGTGCAATTGCTACTGAGACATGACACTCCCTAAAAACTTTAATTTTGAATTTGAAGTAGGACCTAGATATATTCATCCCTTATACCAAAGGATTCCATTTCTCCATTTGAGTTTTGAATTTTGAATAAGACTATTGATTAGGCTACATATATTGGGATTCTTCTATGGAAATATAGTTGATATTGTAAGTAATGATGGGTCTTCATCCTTTTGTTATAAAGCATCAATTGCAGTCCTTTTCCATCTTATGGAGTTTTTATATTTTATCCAATAGTTTTTTTTGTTTTTTTCATATATTGTTTTATGTTGTAAAATTTTTTGTAGGTTATTTTGATCCCGCCTATAATATATTTTTTTCATTTGGTTACGGTATGCATGATAGAAAACATCTTTTTATCATATGTTGACTTCAAAGGCTCCCTCTTATTTAATTTTATGCTCTCAAAAGTTATGGGATGACCATCGTGCATTAGTACAACTCTTAATTAAAACATGAAAGCATCACATTCAATTACAAAAGGTTTTGAAAAATCAGGGGTTGATAACACCTATGTTGAAAACATAACTTTATTTAATATTTAAAAACATTGTTATGCTTGATCATCCCATATGAACCAATTTTTCTATAAAATATTTCTCTGAGGAACAATTATTTGGGCATAATTTGAAATAAATAGAAGGTAATATCTAGTCAATGCTAAAAATCATCTTAATCTATAGATGTTAGTTGGTTTAAGTTATTCTTTTATTTCCTTCATATTATTAGGATATACCATTAATAATTCTTTGGATATTATTTGTCTAAGATATACTACTTCTTCTTTTCCAAAACTTCATTTAGACATATTTGCATAAAATGTTGGCAATATGATGCAGAGTGTTGTCCTCGATGGCAACCTACTTGATAAAGTTGATGGCAACCTATTTGATGAAGTTGTTATTGATGGAAACCT
>JAXQQM020073683.1:0-12794 GCA_034641835.2 Pinus albicaulis | reverse complement strand
CCTTTCTATAAATTTTTTATCTAAAAACACCTTTTATGATTTTATTAAGTCAATTATCTTAGGATTTTGTTAATTTTTCATTTTCTTTAGATTCTTGTTTTGATTGCTTGGTTGAAATCGTTTTTTTATAAGCTTCCTGTTGACGCTTGTTTCGTCTCATTTGGTCAATCGGTTTGTAAATAGCACTCCTTTGAAGTCTAATCAATTATGTCACCTGGGTTAAAAAATTGCGGATTTTAATAATGCATTTAGTTTAAATATTAACCCCTAGATTAATTATTACTAACAATTTTTATTTTTACTTATACAGCCAAATCATAAAGCATCGGGATTTCAGTCATTTATTCCAATTTTCCAATTTTTAAATAAATTTCTAATCTCGAAAAAATCCAAAATGTCAAAATGGTTGTTTTAGGTAAATCATCATTTTAGATAAATTCGTAGTCTAATTTAACATCTCTAAAATAAGATCAAAAAACAAAAAAATTAATTTTTAACATAAAATTTTGAATTAATTAAATTAATTATTATATTAAATATAATTAATTTAATTTAATTAAAATTTTATATTAAAAACAAATATATAAAAAACAACAAATTAAATTAAATTTTTGCATAAAACACATCGCATCGGAAATATTCATGCGAACATCCTTTTAAAAACCCCGATGCAATGATTTTTCCCGATGCGATTGAGGCTCATTAGTTTCATCCGATGCGATTGAGTTCATTACCTCCGATCCGATTAAGCTTGTCAACCCCGATGCGATTGAGTTCATTACCTCCGATCCGATTAAGCTTGTCAGCTCCGATGCGATTGAGCTCATTACTTCCGATCCGATTGAGTCACATTGAACTTATGCGATGCGATGAGGTCAATGTTCAAATCTTCCGATGCGATTAAGTCAATGTTCAAAACTTCCGATCCGATTGAGTCACGAGGAGCAACTGAATTTCCAGAATTATAACAGATTTGACTTATCAACTTTGGAAGCTCATAAATTGAGTTTTACTTGGCCAAATGAGGCCCATGACGGCTCATTGGAAAGAGAAAATCAAGGAGAACATTTCTGAGGAGGTTTCAATAACAGATTTGATCATTTATTGGGTCAAAAATCAGGCAGAAAATCAAGCTCCGAATTTTTAAAAAATAAAATCAATTTTCTGAGTTTTGTTTTCTTCATTTTCATTTGTCCAGCCTCTTCTAATTGCAGATTCATGCATCAATAATATCCTTGATTAATTAAAATCATTATGAGTATCAATAAGAAGCTCAAATTTCATTTTTATTTATTTAAATAGAATTTGATTGGATTTTTTTTAATGATAGAAATAATATTTGGATTTTATTTTTGCTTCTTAAATGATTTTTAATTTCTTTTTGCAGGAAAAACAGTAGAAGAGATATTGAGGAAAAATATTTCAATCAATGAGAAGACTCCAGCAATTAAATATTGGAATTTTTGAGCAATTAAAGTTGGATTGGGCAGATTTTTCTTCAAACAAACTCTCTTCTAAAAATAGTTTTGGGAAGATTATAAATTGCAGATTGCAAAATGTAAAGGGGGGCTGCTCTCCTCTGCAATTCCAGACTTCTAGAAGCATTTCTGTAATAGGAATTTAGAATTGTAGATGGGGAGGAGAGAAAGTTTCAGATCTGAACATTATTGAGGGTTTATGCTTTATGTCTTTTATTATGCATGATGGGCAGATTTTGCATTTCTGCAGCTCTAGTCTTGAAAGCAGAAATTCAAGTACTGTAAAGTACTGTTAGAGACCAGGATCAGAGAAGCAGATTCAATTAACTGGTATTTTTGGCATTTCTGTATCAAATACCAGTTTCATTTTTATGTTAATAAAATTGTTGTTTCATTTTATTCATGTTTTGGCATTTCTGTTGATATGGATAATTTGTCTTAAATTGTTCAGTATCTCTGCTCTTATGAATTAAACTCTGATTTCTGAGTAACCATTACTCAGAAATCTGTCTTATAACACTGATTTATTAAATAGTAATGTGTTGTGAATTTCTTCCACATGTTATTGTTTAATTATTAGTTTGACTGAGATGATAATTGATATCAATTTTTGTGAATTTCTTCCGGAATGTTGTTGATTTATTATTTCAGTCAAATGGTCTCAATAGAATGTGTTTTGGTACTCACAAATGTGAGCTAATTGAATTTCTTCGTTAGCTTAACAATAATTTAAAACCAGACATATTTTAATTCTCATTATTTAATCATCTTGCTCTTAGTTGGGTTAGATTTTCATCTACCTAATTGAGATAGGATTTAGATTAGTTTCTTTTGCTTACATTATAGAATAAGCTTGCATTTAGAGTAAATTCTACATTCTTTTAAGCCCTCTCCTTAAAGAGGCAAAATTTTAGTTGTGGCTTGGCTGAACCCAAATCAGCTTAAGGGTCATTCTCTTGCCTGATCAGCAAGAAGAAGTGATCTGATATCCCTGTCTATTGGTAGTTAAAGATACATTATAAACCAATAGCAAATAGGGAGAAGGTCACTGGACCTAGTTAAACCAGTCGGAGCCACCACACCAAACGGAAAAGGAGCTGCTTTAAGGTCCGGACCGGGTGGTTATCCCCCAATGTTGTTGCAGCGATTTTCGAGGCCTCAACATTTTTGGCGCTAGAAGGAGGGCCTGAAACTTGTTGTCTGTTGGAGTTTTTTTTAATTTTAACATTTTATTTAATCACGATGGCTCCTCTTAAACTTCCAATTTGGAGTTGTATCCATGGACGTGCATCTTCCAATACTCCACCCGAAGTGGTAAGACTCTTGTCTCAGGTAAAATTCAATGGTAAGAAAAATTCTTATGCCTTTAATCATGTCCTTCAATTTATTCAAAATGTTTCAAATTATGATTTTCAAGGGATTGATGAAGGCATTTTATGCAGAATTTTTACTCTCATATTTGCGGCAAAAGCCAGAAGCTGGTGTAGAACTCTTCCAGTTGCTTCAATCCACAGCTGGGATCAATTTGTTACAATTTTCATTTGTAAATTTGACGGCTATGATTATGAACAGGTATGTGAAGAAATTGAATATTTACGAAGGTTTGAAAATGAGTCTGTTAATGATTTTAATATTCGATTTCATTTAAAGTGCTTAAGATTTAAAGACGAAGATAAACCTACGGAAGAAGAATCATTAGATTGGTTTGAATATATTTGTTCTCTTCCACCCATTCCCAATCCATATGAAATTAATTCAAGCTTTGTTCCATCCCATTACAATATAAATGAGAATCCCAATTTGGATATGCAAATAAATTGTGATGAAGTGGTTTCACAAAGCTTGGAAAATATTTCTAATCAAATGCAAGAAGACAACAACAGCAATTTTGGAGAAAGAACTGCTTTGGAATCTGAAAATTACTCTGCGGTCAATTCAGAAAATCAGATCGCAAATCAACAAGTACAAGCAACAATCAAAGTAAATAATAAAATACAAACTGCTGTACAAATTTCTGAATTCCTCCATGATGAGCAAATGCCGAAATCACAGCAGCAAAGCAGCCTTCTTCAAGAAAGCATGAGCATACAAAGGAATGATTTAGAATCTGAAATTTACAATGAGCATAATGCACAAGAGTTCTCAAACAGAGACAGTTTTAAATGCATTGTTTCAGGTTCACATTTTTCCCTTTATCCTGATATTTTTAATGATGGTAATTTTTCCCCTCTTGATATTAATGATATTTCAGAAAATATAGAGGCCGATCTAAATGAATTACTATCAAGTTTTTATCAAGATAGAGAAGCAATTAACGATCATTCTTTTGCCATTAATGAACATGAAATTCTTGTTCCTCCTTGTTTGGATATATTGGATGAGATTGGAGGGAATTCTAGAGAATCTTGTGAGGTCATTTATGATGATTACTCTGATATTGAGGATGTTGATTTCAATTTTTCTCAAAAGAATCCTCATGATAAAATTCAAATAACATCCGAGAATGAAGAACGCTTCAATTTAGAAATTATCCCAACCAATCCTCATTTTAGAGCAGCAAATTATCTTCATGATTTCATTATTCGAGAAAACTTTCCAATTTATTATTTGTATCGTGATCAAGCTCTCATTCCTACTCATAATCATAATTCATTTTCTAATTCACAAGTTGGAATTTAAAATTACTCAAATTCCATAATTCTGGCCAATCCTTGTGAAAATGAAATTATTTCAAAACGATCCCAATTGTGTTGTAACATTAGTTGTAAAAATAGTGATTTCATTTTAGTTTTTCTTTCATTTTGTTTAAATTTAGATTTATTTTTTGATTTTATTTTGCAAAATTTTCACACTTTTCGCTGGCATATTGAACACCTTACTATCAAACACTCAATTGATGCATTGCCCGATTGGGAAATTGAAGTTTCATATTATAATCATAAGCATCAAAAGATATTAATATTTCAATTTCAATCAATGCTAATGTTTCATCAAAAGCTTCTATTTTTTCAAAGGCAATGTCGACAAGAGAATGTATTTTTGCAATCTGGCCAGCAATTCAATTCAATTAATAATTTTCCATTTGTACATAATACTAACAATTCTTTCCGGGCCTTTGAATTTAAAAGCTCATCTTCACAATTTGGCCTGTTATCTCTTCCTTTGAACATTTTCCAATTTTTAATAGAAATCCATCCAGATTTCTATGATCCAATTAATATCCAATTAGAAAGGAAATTTCAAGAGAAAGAGATTTTAATTAAGTTGCTAACAATAACTGTACATTCTGATTTCAGATTTATTTTCCTCAGTTTAGTTAGATTTGTATTTTTATTACTAACATTTGAACTGTACATACATGCGGCAATTAAAATGAAAAAATGGCTACACTGGAAATATGACTATACCTAGTCATTTTCATGTATATGGTTAGAATAGGAGTAGAATTAATTTAGTTTGTTTGTTTTGTATAGTTAATTTGTTTTAACAGTTTTGTAGATTAAAAAAATAAAACAAAGCAATCAGCCTTCTCGTGCATGTTCACTGAAACATTTTCTCCTTATCAGAAAGTTTTAATTCTTGCTTTCCTTTTTAAATTTCTTGCATCAATACCTCTACTCTGCTTATTTTGAATAATGTCTTGATTAAATTCAATTGAGGTTGCACTTAGCATTGATCGCCTCAAAGCCACTTTTCTTCATTTCGAGATTTCCTTCTAAGATTTTCTTTTGGAATTTATATAATAAAGGTTGAAGATGTAAGAGCTTCATGATCTCATTATCCCATGAAATGTATGATTGTCTATGATAAGCTTAATTCCGACTCAATCATTAGTAGTCAATCTAACCTTTCACGATAATCATATGAAGTTCATATTATCTTCCTCGGAATTTGGTAAAGCTGACCTTAAGGATGTCAATTTTGCTGAGTGCACACATTCAAATCTGTTTTGATATTTTTCTACAATTAGTGGCTTTATCCCATTCTAATCTTTAGTTTATTATTTGATGCTGCAATATGCATCATATTCATTCACTAAAGACATTATTGAACAGTCACAATAACAATACGGATTCTTCTCAAGTTATTCAGAATACGCAGAGATAATAAATTGTTGTTTCAATTCAAAAGGAGAGTCTATTTTTATATTTATTTCTGTTAAATTTTATGTTTTATGAACATGAATGATTGATTTCATTCAGGCTGATTGCACACTTAGATTTAAAATAAATAATGAGATGATTTTAATCAAAGGAAGAATTTGAAGATTTATGAGGTAAAATTTATAGACAAATTCCTTTCAGGTACGCATTTACAACTTTATTCTCATCCATTATTAGTTCATTTTTATTCTTAGTTTATTTTTGATTTGTGTTCTGTTTTATTTGCAGGTCTTTATTTCTTTTCAAAACATAAAGTAAGCAGTAAACCCATTTCAAATTTGCAACAGGTTCAGGGAAATTTTATTTTATGATTCATTAGAATTTCAGCATTCTTTAACTTTGCTTTCATTCATTTAAAAATCCAATTGAAATTAAAAAGAGTATCGCAAGATTCATATCAGAAATTCTCCAACTTGATTTTCATATTTCCGATGCAAGATCTCTGACGTGTTACATCATTCAATTTTTCATAAAATATCAAATCACATATCGCATTGGAATAAATTGAAAGGTTTGTTTTTATTACAAAAGTTCTGATGCAATGAAATGGATAACAAACGCACATATCGCATTAGGCATAAGGTTAATTCTTCCATTCAAAAAACTCCAATGCGATAAAAACTTAATCGCAATCACGAATTGGTAAAGTCATACCACAATTGGTTCATATCACAATTGATTAAAAGGTCAACTTTTTAAAAGTTCCGATGCGATGAAGTCTAATCGCACTCGCATTTCGGCAGAGTTCTATGACAGTTGATTCGTTCATTTCAAAAGTTCCGATGCGATCAACCCAATCGGCAATCGCAAATCGGAGAAACCTCATTTTGATATATCCATTTGCAAAAACTCCGATGCGATGAAGTTCAAATCGCAATTGCAAATTATTAAATTAGTCAAGGACTAATTTTGAAAGACCTCCGATGCAACAAGTCTAATCGCAAATCGCAAATCGGGAGGAAAATTGAATACATCCTTGTGTGCTCATTTTAAAAATTGTGATGCAATAATTCATCACCAATTGCTTATCGCTATCGATTTTTATTAAATCGCCAAATGCTCATTGCTCATCGATTTTCACTAATTTCCGATTGTTCATCGCTTATCGTTCTTCGTTCATCACCAATTATTATAAAAATCACATCACTGCTATCGCGATTGTTTTAATTTCAATTCCCTTGAACACAAAGCATTTCGTTTTTACATTTTACTGCTTGCTTTAAATAAAATAAAATAAATAATGATTTTGGGTTATAGAATTTTGGTTAGTTTACCTTCTTCATATTTTTAATGTCAAAAAGTCAGCTAGTATTGGAGAAATTGATACCTTCGGGTAAGATCAAATGCAATCATCCAATGGTAAGATTCATGTACCCACTTTCATTAATTTCCATTTCATTACTTTAGTTTCAGTTTTGTTTTTCAAAATTATGTTGATATTTGAATCTGTTGTCCAGCTCCTCATAAAAGCTTTCAAACATCTGCCAAATCATATTTTGGAAGCCCTATGCTCTTTTCCTGGTTTTATTTTCAAGAAGCAACGATAGTCTTCATTGAAACAGCTACACTAGGAAGTTTCTGAACCTTTAATATATTTCTTTAAAGCATTTCTTTTATTAGAAAATGATTAAGATAATGCTTTGAAAACGACAAGATTGACATCAAACATAAAATTTTCATTGTGGCTGAATTTTATCATCACTGCTATCTGAAACCTAAAGCATTTACAACCTTGCAAGGTATAAGTTTTATGGATCTCGACATAAGAAGAAATGATTACATGATTATTTTATTTTACTTCATGTTGTTGAGACATTGGTATAAACATTTTTTGTTAGAGTTTGTATTTCAAAAGCTTGGATTTTTTCTTTTCCACTTTTTTGCTTCATTTTAATTTTGTTTGCTGATTTCTTTTCTCACTTTAGTTTAAGAATTCTTTTCCTTTGGTTTTCAATTTTGATTTTGGTAACTTTGTTATGTTTTATATGGAAGGATTTTTATTACTTAACAATGGTTGGCATACATAGGAAAAATTGTTAATAGTCTCCTATTAGCTTTTTCTTAAAATCTCTTAGCAAAATTTGTTTTTCTTATTATAAAGGTAGACATACTTAAGGAAGAGATTACAAAACAAGAAAAGTTGACGAAGTATCGTGAAATCTGAGAATTTTTTTTTTTTTTTTCATCAAAATTGTAATTATTTTGAGATTTCAATACTTTATTAAGATCTTTCAAGATTCTATTATCAGTCAAGAAAAGTTATTTTTAAACAAGTAAAGACACTTTACAACAAAGCACTTTTAACTCTGAAATTGTCATTCTGAACTCTTAAGGAGTTAATGATTCTCCCTATTTAAAAAGAGTTTTATTTTTCTAGAGTGTAATCCAAAAATATATTTATAACTTAAAAGATAAGAGGTCTCATCACGAGCCTGATTACCATGATCATAGGGGAAAAATAGGCTGACATTACCAACACTGCTAAACAAACCAGGGTAATGGCTTATAATTTCAAACAATTGTAAGACAAGGGGTCTCATCACGAGCCAGCTTGTTCAGTCCAATTATAACCAGTGAATGGCATTGTCAACTATATGGCTACCAAACCAGGACAATGGCTTTTAAGAATAAAAAAAAAAAAAAAAAAGCATATATAAATGGATTTATCTCTAGGTCAATAATTCTTAAATAGATAGGATTCTGAATCATTGATGATTAAAAGGTAACCCTGTCGAGACTATAGATGTTTGCTGGCAGCAGTGGCTCTACCTGTGACAAATGAGTACACTTTAAAAGCTCGGCTGTAAAGTGACCCCTGCTTTATCTCTAGAACTAATTAAGGACTGTTATAGAGTTATGAGATATTTTAATTTATGAGGAATTTCAAGAAAATTACAGTAAGATGATTGTTGCTTTTATTCAGATTAATGAACCTAGTCAAACATTCCAAAAATAATTTTCTCTTCTTTAATTATTTTTACTTTAATTTTAGGAAAATTTGATTTTTATCAAACAGAGATAACTCTTTCTTCCAGTGAATCGCCAATTGTTGTACGGTACAACAACCCCCCATTTTTAACTTGTTCACATCAAATAATGGGGACCCTTTCTATAAATTTTTTATCTAAAACACCTTTTATGATTTTATTAAGTCAATTATCTTAGGATTTTGTTAATTTTTCATTTTCTTTAGATTCTTGTTTTGATTGCTTGGTTGAAATCGTTTTTTTATAAGCTTCCTGTTGACGCTTGTTTCGTCTCATTTGGTCAATCGGTTTGTAAATAGCACTCCTTTGAAGTCTAATCAATTATGTCACCTGGGTTAAAAAATTGTGGATTTTAATAATGCATTTAGTTTAAATATTAACCCCTAGATTAATTATTACTAACAATTTTTATTTTTTATACAGCCAAATCATAAAGCATCGGGATTTCAGTCATTTATTCCAATTTTCCAATTTTTAAATAAATTTCTAATCTCGAAAAAATCCAAAATGTCAAAATGGTTGTTTTAGGTAAATCATCATTTTAGATAAATTCGTAGTCTAATTTAACATCTCTAAAATAAGATCAAAAAACAAAAAAATTAATTTTTAACATAAAATTTTGAATTAATTAAATTAATTATTATATTAAATATAATTAATTTAATTTAATTTAATTAAAATTTTATATTAAAAACAAATATATAAAAAACAAAAAATTAAATTAAATTTTTGCATAAAACACATCGCATCGGAAATATTCATGCGAACATCCTTTTAAAAACCCCGATGCAATGATTTTTCCCGATGCGATTGAGGCTCATTAGTTTCATCCGATGCGATTGAGCTCATTACCTCCGATCCGATTAAGCTTGTCAGCCCCGATTGAGCTCATTACTTCCGATCCGATTGAGTCAATATTCAAAACTTCCGATCCGATTAAGCTTGTCAGCCCCGATTGAGCTCATTACTTCCGATCCGATTGAGTCAATGTTCAAAACTTCCGATCCGATTAAGCTTGTCAGCCCCGATTGAGCTCATTACTTCCGATCCGATTGAGTCAATGTTCAAAACTTCCGATCCGATTGAGTCACGAGGAGCAACTGAATTTCCAGAATTATATCAGATTTGACTTATCAACTTTGGAGGCTCATAGATTGAGTTTTACTTGGCCAAATGAGGCACAGGACGGCTCATTGGAAAGAGAAAATCAAGGAGAATATTTCTGAGGAGGTTTCACTAACAGATTTGGTCATTTATTGAGTCAAAAATCAGGCAGAAGATCAAGCTCCGAATTTCTAAAATGAAATCAATTTTCTGAGCTTTGTTTTCTTCATTTTTATTTGTCCAGTCTCTTCTAATTGCAGATTCATGCATCAATAATATCCTTGTTTAATTAAAATCATTATGAGTATCAATAAGAAGCTCAAATTTCCTTTTTATTTATTTAAATAGAATTTGATTGGATTTGTTTTAATGATAGAAATAATATTTGGATTTTATTTTTGCTTCTTAAATGATTTTTAATTTCTTTTTGCATGAAAAACAGTAGAAGAGATATTGAGGAAAAAGATTTCAATCAATGAGAAGACTCCAACAATTAAATATTGGAATTTTTGAACAATTAAAGTTGGATTGGGAAGATTTTTCTTCAAACAAACTCTCTTCTAAAAATAGTTTTGGGAAGATTATAAATTGCAGATTGCAAAATGTAAATAAGGGCTACTCTCCTCTACAATTCCAGACTTCTAGAAGCATTTCTGTAATAGGAATTTAGAATTGTAGATGGGGAGGAGAGAAAGTTTCAGATCTGAACATTATTGAGGGTTTATGCTTTATGTCTTTTATTATGCATGATGGGCAGAGTTTGCATTTCTGCAGCTCTAGTCTTGAAAGCAGAAATTCAAGTAATGTAAAGTACTGTTAGAGACCAGGATCAGAGAAGCAGATTCAATTAACTGGTATTTTTGACATTTCTGTATCAAATACCAGTTTCATTTTTATGTTAATAAAATTGTTGTTTCATTTTATTCATGTTTTGGCATTTCTGTTGATATGGATAATTTGTCTTAAATTGTTAAGTATCTCTGCTCTTATGAATTAAACTCTGATTTCTGAGTAACCATTACTCAGAAATCTGTCTTATAACATTGATTTATTAAATAGTAATGTGTTGTGAATTTCTTCCACATGTTATTGTTTAATTATTAGTTTGACTGATATGATAATTGATATCAATTTTTGTGAATTTCTTCAGGAATGTTGTTGATTTATTATTTCAGTCAAATGGTCTCAATAGAATGTGTTTTGGTACTCACAAATGTGAGCTAATTGAATTTCTTCGTTAGCTTAACATTAATTTAAAACCAGACATATTTTAATTCTCATTATTTAATCATCTTGCTCTTAATTGGGTTAGATTTTCATCTACCTAATTGAGATAGGATTTAGATTAGTTTCTTTTGCTTACATTATAGAATAAGCTTGCATTTAGAGTAAATTCTACATTCTTTTAAGTCCTCTCCTTAAAGAGGAAAAATTTTAGTTGTGGCTTGGCCGAACCCAAATCAGCTTAAGGGTCATTCTCTTGCCTGATCAGCAAGAAGAAGTGATCTGATATCCCTGTCTATTGGTAGTTAAAGATACATTATAAACCAATAGCAAATAGGGAGAAGGTAAGTAAAGAGAGAAAAAGCACTCAACGATTACAAAAGAGTGCAGACCTTAGCAGTACTAACACTTCAGCTAGCACTCCTGTTAAAACCATTTTTTCAAATGTAAATAGAAAAAATCAACAAGCTAATGTTGATGATAGAGTGGCAGTTAATAAGGCTGAGACAAGCACTTGAAAGAATCAAATACCTTTAAGTCTGGAGTAGGAAATTTCTAAAATTAAAATCTCTGTTCCCTTGACTGAGTTAGCTGCCCAGAATGTATATAGGACCCAAATTTTGAAGGCTTTAAACATTGAAGAGAATAACGACACAGTAAATCTTAACGATGACCAACCAGAGCTTATTTTTGGTCCCAAGATTGAAGGTAAGTATGAAGAGGGACCTGTTCCTTCCTTTTATGTGAGTTTAAACATTCATGACAAAATTTTGCACAACTCTATGCATGATTACAGGGCTTCTCACAATTTAATGCCTAAATCTGTGATGGAGAGCCTGGGTCTTGAAATCAATAGACCTTATTAAGACCTTTACTCCTTTGACTCGAGCAGAGTAAAATGTTTAGGATTGATCAAAGATATCTACGTTAACTTAGCACAGATTCCAGCCAAATGCTTAGTCATGAACATTGTTGTGGCTTATGTGCCCCCAAAGTATGGAATGCTATTATCAAGATCTTGGGGGGCTAAGTTACAAGGGACTATGCAAATGGATATGACATATGCGACCATCCCTGTTTTCAATCAGACGAGAAGACTTTATAGGGAGTCTCATATGCAATACATAGTTACAAGCCAAGACAGACCATAAAATTCTCCTCTGTACTCTATAAATACAGGCCTTGATTCTTTTATTTTGTTTAATGATGAATCTTTCACTGAACAGGTGACTTTAACTAAACTAATGGCCGATAGAGAGGAATAAGAGCACAACACAGAAGTGTCAAAACAGTTTGCTGCATTTGAAAATTTAGCAAACCAAACACAAGACTTGAGCTACAAATCATGCATCCATTGCTTTTAAACCTTGATAGTCAAGAAACCAACCCTCAACACAGTGAAAAACTTGACGAGTTGAAACAAATTCAACTAAGTGTTGATACTCATGAAAAATCAGAAAGCACGTTAGTCAAAGAGGACAGTACCCAAGATGGACCCGAATCTAGTCCTCTATGGAGTATGAACTTCGACAGGTCATGCACTAGAACTAATGTTGGCGCAAGCGTCTGGATATGCAACACTAAGAACAACCACGCAGAAAGCATTTCCTGTAGATTAAACTTCCAGTGTTCAAATAACATAGCGGAATATGAATCCTTGCTTTTAGGCTTACGTTTGTTGAAAAATCTAGGAGCCAAAATAATCAAAGCATACGGGGATTTTGAATTAATCATTAGGCAAGTCAACGGGAAATACAATGCAAATCACCCAAGACTTAGGGCCTATCAAAACGATTGTTAAGCCCCAAAGATTTCATTTACTTTCACCAAATTTCACT